>ML777973.1:690036-705759 GCA_009831015.1 Picea engelmannii
TGCAATTTCACTACTTCAAATGCAAGGATGCCCCCAATCTAATATAAAGCAAGAAATTAAATCTTTTTGTTTCAAAAATTTCACTAAAAGCAATAATGAACTTTGTTAAAACAAAGAAACCCAAACTAGTCTTTTCAATTGCAGGATGAAAGTGATCTTTCAAACAATAAGCAAATGATAAAGACCAAGAAAAACTCAACTTTCAACCAATCACTGGTTCTTAACTAATCAAACACACTCAGATTCTGAAATCAGAGATAATGGTTTTGCCAAGAAAAGTCAAGAAACGAAAGTCAAGAAACAAAAATGACAAGAAGAGCCTTGCAATCCTAAGACTGTTCATGCACGCAAATGAAGACAATAAAGACACCAATCAATGGTCCAAGAAACACTTATAAGGTACCTAGACTGATCTAGGCAATTGAAGATACCAAAACTCAAATCCAAAAGTTTGAAAAAATAAGTTCGCAGGCTGGTAGTATTACACAGTGTGAGAATTAGTGATTCTCATAGGTTCCCCTTGAGAAAAGTGAGAGAACCTCACACTGAAACCTAAAGGCAGAGTGTGAACTCTGTGGATTCTCGCAAGCTACAGTGAAGTGCAGTGCGAGAACCTCTGAAACTAGTCAAATTCTTGGAAAATGAAGCAAAATTAGAAAAGGCCTCTGGACCCAGAGGGTCTATCAGGATATCCTGAAGACTCGGAGATTGATAGGACAGGAGAAAATTGAAACCAGAGAAAATGGACACAGAAAAATATCAAAAGCCACAAAGAAAATGGGATTGTTCCCCAGTGGAGTTGCCAATTTTGTTATTGGATAAATCCGTAAGTGTGGACACTAACCAATCTCCCTAGATCCACCTGGATCTAGAACAAAGCAAGACAGAACATGACTCTTTCCCTAGATTCTAACCATTGAATTAAATAGGAGGCAAGAACAAAGAACATACCTTATTATCACTTCCTATGGTCTTTGTTTCTCCCGCTTCTCTCCAGTGCTCTCGTGCAGCCAAGACCAAGACAACACAAACCAACCAAAGTGAAGAAAGCACAATCTATTCAACAGTCAATCTATGTATATGATCAAGGAATTATACAATAAATATTAGCTTTATGGGAAAGGGACATATTACTGTATCATATTAATGGAAAGTAAATATTACAACTTGAGCCTTGATTTCACAAACTTCCTTTCGATGGCCCTTGGCTCTGACACACACACTTGCTCACTTGCATGAAGAAGATCAACTCTTTTGGATAAAATTGTTGAAGTCTCCAAGCTGTTGTTCAAGCTCAATCCTTCACACAATTATTTCACCAATTCTCCAATGAATCTTGCTTAACCTTTTCCATGAGAATTCCCTCAATATATAGGAGAGAATGAATTATTTACTTGGATAATAATTATCCCAAAATATCAGGGAATCCAGTACTAGGATAACCATTCGAATGCCATATCATCCTTCTAGAAAATTCCCTTCTAGAAGTATCGATAATTCATCTTTTTCCTTGATTTAGAAAGAGTTCGCACCCTAGCAGTTCAACATAGTGTGAACTTCTCGCACCCTGGCTTAAGGCAACCTGCGAGAATCATGCATTCTCGTAGGCAAATATACTAGCAGCCTGCAAACAGTCTTCAAAAATGAGTTTTCTGGAAGAGATGAAAATAACTTTTCTCAGGAGAAAGTTCTAATGAAGAGCCTGAGTACACCATCATCAATACATCATCATGACGACCAAAATCATGGGTAACAATAGTCCCCCTCGGCACTTTGACACTCATTATGTTTTCACCCTTTAGGGATGGGAGTCCCGATAGTCTTACGCATCATCGAGAACCAGCCACATACCCCTTCTCCTCATTTTGCTAGCTTGCCCAATGGACTCCCAGGTTACTTCATCATGGTTGGTTCTATTTTAACTGCACCCCCGTAGTATCATTAACCATCCATTTCATCCACCGCTAGTTTTCCCATCTGTAGATTGTCCCCCATACATTGCCCTAAATACAGAAACTCACCTATGGGGCCCTAACCCTCCACTTGTTTTCCAAGTAACTTGCGCTATCATCCGGCCATGCCATCTTACACTGGGGCACCCGTTTCTGTATCTGCATTATTATCCCCACTGATTTTTTAATTCTTTTTGTAATTAAGCCATTGTTTCTAGCATTTTACATAGCTTTTTGTCGTCAACTTCGATGACCTTCTTGGAAAACGCAACCCATGTCACCCTTGGTTGGGGAATTTCTTATCACCTACTCCTGTTGACATCATCCATAAACTCTGAGTATCCCACATGCCACCTACCTCTTCTCTTTGAGTGTGTTCACTTTGTCCCACCTCTTGCACAACTTATCCCACATCTCGTTGTCCCCCCGACACTCGACCTAGTTGAACGGTTGCGGCTACTTCTACTTCGCATATATCCCCAACCAAGGGAGTCTTGAGTCTCCATGCATCTTGAATTTTTCCATGTACCTCCTCAGTTCTTGACCTCACCTAGTGGATTTCACGAAGCCCTTTGCTTCTTGGAGTCGTGTCTCCCTTTTTGTCGACATCAACACAGTTTCCAGAAGGGTGACAGTATCTTGACTCTCATTACCTTTACAATGAAGAGTCTTGGACGACACAGGGAGAACCATCATTTCTCTCTGTTTTCATTGACCCCCATAACATTTGACTTCAACGCTTTCTCATGTTACGGTGGGTCTTACTTTGCGACTATTGCAGTTGTTTTTTATATTTTTCGAAGACCTATGAACTTTGTTGGGCTATCAATTCCCACAGAATCCGTGATACTTCTTACAGGTATCATTGCCTACTGTTCAGAGTATTGTTCCTCATCATAATTGTCCTCTGCCTTTATCAAAACCTCCCCCGAGGGCGCTGCAGTTGTCTACATCAACACACAGTTTCAGTTACTGTACAACACCCTTTTTTGAGTTACATGACACGAGCATGGGGCATGCCCGCCTCATTTGTACACCATTTATTTTCCACACCTTGCGAAAGGTTGGATCCTACAGGTTCCCTTCTCCCTCCAACGGGTCACTCTTGGTACTCTCACTATCACTCTTTCTTACAACGATACTCTCAGTAGAAGAAACATTGATTTATTTCGGCTATCTGTGTGCTCCTAACCTCATCCATCAGGGGGCGTCTATTATCACTGAAATTTCATACGCAAATGATTACAGGAATCTAGCATTTTAAAACAGCTATTAGTTCACCCATGGACCAAAATTACCAAAAAATCATTTCCAAAAGGTCCAAAACTATCCAACCAGTTATAAAATCAGGATGCGCTATGACTATATAGGGCACGCGTGCACATGCGCCATTAAGAAATGTAGGAAAAGTTTGCATGCGCACGATGCATGATTGTGGATGCTAAAAGATGCACACACCTGATAACGACGCATTTATGATGTTGGTCGGCCTCCCACCCACTTCTAGTTCAGCTTCCAAGTCGATTTGACATCCAAATCTCGGCTGGATCCGACTAGGTGGTTGGTCAAAGACCTAAAGGTGCCCTAAACAACCCCTTTTCACACTAAAATCTAGTTGCACAATACCTCAAAGTGGTGCTATAAAACAAGGCCATGGGTGCAATACATCTTTAAGGAATTCATTTGCAAGGTTATGATGTTGCTATTCTCTTGGGGAAACCTCTCTTCTCATCAAGAGCATACTAGCACCATTCCATTCGGGCAATCCACATCACCTTTTGAGTGGGTTAGCTTGGGATTCTTTCACCATTTCTTTCAAGTTTTCAAATTTGTAAGAAGAGCTCAATCTTGGGGGTCCAAGAGCCCTCCCTGGGAGGAAGAAGGGACCCAAAGTCCCCTTTCTCTTTGGTGTTTTCTTTTCACTAATACAATCATTTTCATTGGTGACATGAGTCTTGTTTGTTTCTTGTTCTTATGTCCTTATTCATAATAATTTAGTTGTTTTTTCCTTTCCTAGTTTAATTCTTAGCTTAGTCTTTTATGTTTATTCTTCTAACCCTTTCCTTTACTGTTGTCTATCTTAGCTAACCCAACTAAGCTTCTAAGCACCTATGTTCTGCTCATTTAGGTGACAAAAGAGGCGCAACACCCAACCTCCACCAGTTCTCCATGCAACTTGCACCCTCATAGGCCAAACCATCTTACACTGGGGCACCCATTTATGTATCTGCACACTTATCCCAAATTATTCTTTATTCATTTGGTAATTGTACAAATCCTTTGTTTCCAGTATTTACATAACTTTTTGTTGTCACCTTTAGAAACCTTATTTTCCAAAAAAGAAACCCCTTTCACCCTTGGTTGGGGCATTCCTTACCTTCTTGACATTGTCCATAAAATCCTTGAGTATCCCACAGTCCATAGACCTCTGATCTCTGAGTTTTTTCCACTTTGTCACGCCTCTTGCACAATTTAACCCACATCTAGTCATCCCCTTGATGTTAGATCTAGTTTCACGATTGTTGCCACTCATACTTCACATTTATCCCCAACCAAGGGTAGTCTTGAGTCTCACTGCATATTGATTTCGTCCATGTACCTCATCAGTTCTTAATCTCATCCAGTGGATTTCATGAAGCCCTTTGCTTCTTGGAGTCACGTCTCCTTTTCTGTCGATATCAACACAGTTTCCAAAAGGGCGACAGTATCTTGACTCCCATTACCTTTAAAATGAGGAGTCTCAGATGGCACAAAGAGAACCATCATTGCTCTATGTTGTCGTTCACCCCCATAACATTTGACGTCAACACAATCTCATGTTATGGTGGGTCTTACTTTGCAACTATTGCAGTTGTTTTATACTATCTGAATACCTCTCAAATTTGATGGGCCATCAATGCCTATGAGTCATCGACACTTCTTACAGGTGTCATCGCCTCTTTTCAGAGTCTGTTCACAATCAGAATTGTCATCTTCCATTATCAAACCGCCCTGGAGGGTGCTACATTTATCTACATCAGCATACAGCTTCATTTACTCACTTACACATTTGAGTTACATGATACAAGCAAGGGACATGCCCGCCTCATTTATATACAGTTTTATTTTTCCACACCTAGAGAAAGGTTTGGTCCAACAATTTCCCTTCTCCTTCCAACGGATCGCTCTTGTAGTTCCTCTCCATGATATTTCTTACAAAGGTACTCTCAGTATAATAAACATTGATGTATTTCGACTATACGTATGTTCCTAACCTCACACATCAGGGGGCGTCTTTTATCACTGAAATTTCATCCACAAATGGTTACAGGAATCCAGCATCTCCAAACACCTATTAGTGCATTCATATCCCCAAAAATACATGTCCAAAGGGCACAAAAACTATACAAATGGTTATAAAATTGACATGGTATCAGATTCCAAAGGAAGTGCACACACATTCTCAAGTCAAAATGCAAGAAAAGCACACATGCGCCCGATACACGACTGTGTACACAAAAATCCACGCACACATGAGAGTGGTGCATTTATGGTTCTTGTCGGCCCCTCACCCACTTTTGTTTCATCTCCCAAGTCGATTTGACCCTCAAATCCAAGTTTAATCCGAGTGGGGGGGTTGGTCAAAGACCTAAAGGTGCCCTAAAGGGCCCCTTGTTCACACTAAATACCGGTTGGATAATTCCTCAAATATTTGCTATAAAAAGAGGCCATGGGTGTGTACAAATTTCAATACAAATTAATTATTTCCTGCGATTCTCCTGATCTAACAATTATATGCCACTGTTAAATACGGAATCACTTCTACTAATATTCTTGTGGAAAATTAAACCACGATCACAAAGTGAAATATCAAGAACACATAACACAGAAGTTTTACCGAAAATCGTAAATCTTAAAACCCCACTATCATATATTATGTATATCATGGATCATGAAACAATCTCATACAAAACTCTAATCCAATATCTCTCAGTACAACAAAATCGTCTCAAACTGTCATACAAAGACTCAGCAAATACATGTGCTAATTCTCTGTGTCCAAACAGCCTGCCTCCTCTGCACAATCCCTGCAATTAGAAATTCTCACAATGAATTCGAATTTCCTAGTTTGCACATGCTCATAAGAATATCCATTGCATGTGTGATTGCATGAGTGCACTTCACTCAAATCACAATTGATATCCAAACTGTCCCTTTCACCTATTATCTCAACTAGGTCTCCACTAGATCTGACATGCATGTAGTTAACCGTGGCGAATCTTCAGTTGTATGTGAGTTCACTGATTTGAATTAATTAATAATTAATTCACTGAACTCTCACTAGTGAAATTTTAGTTACAACTAGTACAACTGGGCTTAACTCACTTAACTACACTTATAATTCTGTTACAACTCCAAATCACTCAGTTATAAATGAGATAATAGATTAATATGTATTGTCCAATTTATTTAAGGGAAAAGTAAATTAGACACATGTTTTGTGTTGACTTTTCAATAGGGTGCACTATGAATTAAAGAATATCATTATGTTGTTATGTTTCCTCTATTCTCCTACAAGGAACCTCTTTCCTTCTTGGAGCATACTAGCATCATCTCATTAAGCTATTCACCTCACCTCTTGAGGGAATAAGCTTGGATTTCTTCATCATTTCCTTTCTAGTTTTCCATTTGTAAGAAGAGATCTCACATAGGGGACTCAAGATCCCTTCCTTGGAGGAAGAGGGGATTCATCAGTCCCCCTTTTTCCTTGGTGTTTTCCCACTAATACAATCTATCCATTGGTGGCATGAATATTGATCAATTGTTTAATTAATTTTGGTTCTAATTTCCTTATGCATTGTAGTTTTGTTTCTTTAGTTATTATTAGCTTAGTTGTTTGTTTATTTCATGTGATTGAGTCATTTGACTCATACACTAACTTCTGTCATGTTCATTTGACCCAACTAGACTTTCAAGTGTCCCTCTTTTTCTCATTCAAGTGGTGAAAAGGATACAACACTGTTTTCTATTAAAATAACAGAATTTACATTCATCAACCTTTTATACAAAGGTCCATCAAATCAAACATTCACACCTTTGAGTTTTCCATAGTTTCTTAACCAATATAGTCATATTTAAAAACTCGGGGAAACAGGGTGTTACAATTCTCTCCCCCTTAAAGGAACATCGTCATCGATGTTCTATCTGTCAATATGCTATGTATATACAGAAGTAAACAAAATTGGATATGCTTGTCTCATGGCATCCTCCATTTCCCACATAGCCTCATCTAGGCCAAATTGTTTCCATTGCACCTTGATCTATGCAATGGTTTGGTTCCTGAGTGAGGTTTCCTTCCTGTCTAGTATGCATTGAGGTTCTGGCAGGAATTCTCCCTCCGGCTCTACCTGGATCACAAACTAGTCAATTATATGATTAGGATCATGTACATATTTCTTCAATAATGAAACATGGAAAACATTATGTGCCTTTATTGTGGGAGGGATTGCTAGACTATAGGCTACAGGTCCCACTCTATCTAAGACTTCAAAGGGTCCACAATAACGAGGTGTCAGCTTGGCATAAGCTCCCATTCTTAGGGAACTCTTCCTAGGTCTAACTCTGAGATAGACACGGTCTCCTGTCTTGAACTCTCTGGGGGTTCTCTTTCGGTCGACGTAGCTCTTCTATCTATCCTGAGAAATTTTCATATTTTGTTTTATCTGAATCACTTGTTGCTCCATTTATTTCATCATGTCAAGTCCAATTTAAATTATATACATTGGATTACTCTAGATGATAGGAATTTTTCACTGTCTACCATAGAGGACTTCAAAAGGGCTCATCTTTAGTGACTCTTCATAACCGTTGTTGTAGGAAAATTATACCAATGGCAGTTAGTCTTCCCACTTCTTAGGCTGATGCATTACATGCATCCTTAACATGTCTTCTATTATTTGTTTTACTCTTTCTATTCGTCCATCAATTTGGGGGTGATAGGTTGTGCTAAACAACAATTTAGTCTCAAGACCAGCCATCAAGGATTTCCAAAATCTTGAAGTGAATTTTGTGACTCTGTCAGATACAATCTCTCTAGGCATGCCATGTAGTTTGAATATCTCCTTCATGAAGAAGTTGGAAATATCTATCTCCTTGCAAGTCAACTTGACAGGAATGAAGTGAGTAGACTTGCTCAATTTTTTCACCACTACCATGATGGCATCATTATTCTTAGTCTATCTTGGTAATCCAGTGATGAAATCCATGGAAATGGTTTCCCATTTCCATTATGGAATTGGTAGAGGTTGTAAAAACCATGCTGGGTGTCGGTGTTATGCCTTAAGTTGATGGCATTATAGGCACTTAGATAGATAGTTGGCTATGTCCTTTTTCATTCCAGGCCAATAGAATTTTTTCCTAGTGGTCGTGATCATTTTCTGATATCATGGGTGACCAGTATATGGTCTCTTGTGTAGTTCATCAATTATGAACCTCTTCAAGTCCTCACAACTTGGAATATACAATTTTTTTCTGTAGTTCATCAAGCCTTCATCAAGCATCTAATAGCCTTCATACATTATCCTTGTAGTTTCTTGCCTTAGATATGAGGTCACGGTCTTGAAAAATGCATCTGTTTCTTGTGCATTCATGATTCTTTCCCTGACATTTGTTTCACAGGTGCTTACTACTGCCCGGTGAATCATTTTCACACTTCTGTTGCGGGCATCAACCACCCTATTTCCCTTCCCTTTGATGTGTTTGATTTCGAAATCTAACTCACTAAGGTGAGCCATCCACTTATCTTGTCTAGCATTGAGTTTTGGTTGATCAAAAAAGTGCCTCAACCCACAGTGGTCTATCATAAGTACAAATCTCCTACCCAGGAGGTAATGCCTCCACATTTTTAAAGCATGCACTATGGAATCCAACTCTAGATCATGGGTCACATAATTGATTTCATGCTCATTCAATTTCCTAGATGCGTAGAAAATTACAATTCCCTCTTGCATAAGGACTCCTCCATGTACACACGAGGAATTCATTATCAGAGTCTACAATCTTCAGCATGGGTGCATGGATCAAAAGGTATTTCAGTTCCTGAAATATTTCTTCACATTCTGATGTCCAAGTGAATTTAACCCCCTTTTTCTGGAGGGCAGTGATTGGACAACCAATCTTGGAAAATCCTTTTATGAACCTTCTATAATATCCTACTAATCCCATAAAGGATATGATATCATATGCATCCTTTGGGGAAGTCCATTCTATAATAGATCTGATCTTTTCAGGGTCTACTGCCACCCCTTCTTCAGAAATGGCATGGCCCAAGTAATGCACTTGTTTCTGGAAAAAGTCACACTTGCTAAGCTTAGCGTAGAGTTGATGCTCTCTTAGTACTTGAAGTGCAAGTATAAGATGTTATTCATGCTCTTCTATGTTCTTGGAGTAGATTAATATATCATCAATGAAAACCAATACAAATATTTCTAGTAATTTGCTCAGTACATTGGTCATCAAGAACATAAAAGTTGTGGGGGCATTGGTTAGTCCAAATGGCACCACCACAAATTCATAGTGACCATACCTTGTCCTGAAGGCTGTTTTGTGGATGTCTTCATTCTTGATTCAGTCTTGATGGTATCCAGACCTCAATTCAATATTTGAGAAAATGGAATCACCCCCTAATTGGTCAAACAAGTCATCGATTCTTGGTAAGGGATACTTGTTCTTTATGGTTGTCTTATTGAGTTGTCTATAATCTATGCATAGTCAGAGTGTGCCATATTTATTTTTCACAAACAAGGTTGGTTCTCCCCATGGAGACACACTAGGTTGGATGTAGCCTTTGTCCATCATTTTGTTTAGTTGTATCTTAAGCTCAACTAGCTCGGGTGTACTCATCCTATAGGGTGTCCTAGACATTGGCACTACTCCTGGTGAAATTTCTATCAAGAAGTTAATGTCTCTTCTCGGAGGTAGACCCGGTACCTATTTTGGAAACATGTCTATATACTCTCTTAATATGGGGTGGTCCCATAGGTTCATTTTTTCATCCTCAACAGATTCCAACACCCATATTTCATATAGAGTACATCCCTTCCTGCAATACTTTTTCATTCGAATGGATGATATTTGTCTCACTGAGATAGGTTTTTGAATCCTTTGGAGGGTCATCTTTCCCCCTTCTTCATTTACACATTCTAAAGTTTTATGGTAATAGTCCAACTTATTTTTATAAGTAGCCAACCAATCCATACCAATGAACAATTCATAAGATCATAGGGGAAGTATGTTAAGGGTCGCTTGGGTGGGAAACCCATCCATGATGAATTGGAAAGCTGGTAAGACCTATATTACTTTTATTTTGGTTCCAGTGGATAGTTGTACCAACCATGGCTTAACATGTCTAATTGGTTGTAGTTTACACTTATCAATAGTCTAAGGGGCCACATAACTCAAATTAGAACCAGGGCCAATTAAAATAGAAACTAGACGGTTGGTGATCATACCTTCCATTTCCACCACTAAATCTTGGTGGTCGGCTTGTTTATTATCCAAAGCCACATAAATCCGTGGCATGATCCTAGCCACATCATTGATTGTGGTAGCTTCTTTGATATTATATATTCTCTTGTTGTTTTGTTGTCTGTGTGGGAAATCCCTCAGCATATGTTCTTCTCTGCAACCCCAACATTTCAAAGGTTCTCTCTTTGGATTATCAGACTTTCTTGGGGCTGATCCAAAAGGTTTATTTCCACTCTGGAAAGGGAAATTATACTGGTAAACACTTTGGGTAGGAAGGCTAATCCTTGAATCCTTCCTATAGTTCTTAAATATTGAGGATTTAAGCCCCTTCTTATTGAACCTCGAACTAGTCTTCTTCTTCCAGTCCTCGTGAGGTTCTGTCTGGTGCCCACACTGTTCATAACAATACCTTGCCTTCTGTATAGTGTCTTCTAAGGTATTTGTCTCATCAAGCTCAATCCTGTTCCAGTAGGTCTGAGGTAATCCACTGATAAATAGTTGGACTTTTACCTTTTCATATTTTATGTAGGGTACATACCTCACCAGCTCAAGGAATTTATTGATATATTCCTCTATGCTGAGTTGTCCCAGCTTGAGTTCATAGAAATCCTTAGTCTTCCCGTCGAAGTATTTCTCTGACAGATACTTATTCTTGAAGTGTTTCTCAAACTTTTTCCATGATAAGTCATTTTCATGGATTCCTTTCACATTCTTAAGATCTTCCCACCAAATGGAAGCCTTTCCATTCAGGTTGAAGATGGCTATTCGAGCCTTCAAGTTTTTAGAATAGTCATGAACTCTGAAGTACTTATTTAAACCAAGCATCCAAGATTTTGCCTCTTCCCCTTTCTCAATCTCTCCATTGAAAGAGGGTGGTTTGGATTTCTTGAACTCTTTGAATGAGCAACTTTTTGAATGCTTTCGCTTCTTTCCTTTTTTCTGAGAATGTGAGCTATTTTCTCTACTAGAAGATCCCTCGAAGTTGCTCATTCCCTTTCCAGAGGACTCTCCCGATGAGCGTCCCCTGCCTCCAGGTTGGTCCTTCCTCGAGGTACTTCTCCCTGTGTGGCCACTTATGGGACCACGTTTTTGTATTTCAGGTGGACTTTGACTTCTCTTTGTATGTCGTCGATCCACATGGTTGGTTGCAGTTCCATGTTGCAGTTGCCTCTATATATCGAATAAGATCTGCAACAAGACTACATTGATTTCCATTTGTTTCTCTTTCTCCTTTATCAATCTCTCATTGTAATCCTTGCAACTCTGTAATTCAGCCATAAGGCTCCTTACAGTTTCAGCTAGATCTGGAGGGGTCTCCACCACTCTCCTCTCATCAGACTCCTCATCTCTATTGTGGGAGCCCACCCCCACTTCATGGTGAGTCGCCATCCTTTATGCCTGTGATTTCTCATGATTCACAGACTGCTAGAGCGATGAAAAAACACTTACTGTTAGATAACATTCTAGTATTTCATTAGCAACACATAGTTCATTTTTCTTAAATACACACACACAGTAGAAAATTTTCATTCTTTTATTTAGTAATATTTTAACCAAATTCTTTAGGAAAGAGGTAAGGTATGGTGTCACCCTTAATATTTTCTTTAAACATGATTTTTAAGTGACTCATCCATGAGCCCAAGCAGGCCCATTTTTGTAACCATGCTCTGATACCAATTTGTAACATACCCATGGTGGGGCATAAAACTTTTGTTATTCTTAAGAAAATCAATACCCTCATTTGGGGTCTCTATTCCATTATTCTCTTCCAGAGATTTCCAGCCATAGTTTCCATGCTCCAAACTGAGCTCAGAGTGGGCATATATCCTCTCCTAAGTTCTTAGAGTTCTTCCATCCCTCTATACTTCCATATGACCATGGGAAAATATCTAAAATTCACAATCTGATGTCACGTGTCCTCATGGATTTCAACGGCCCTAATTCACTTCAGGACTTCGGCATTTGGGAGTTTCTAATGCTCCAGATCCTTTTCTCCATGAAGTGCTTTGTACCCGGAGTTATAGATCGAGTGCCACGCATCCCTCATGATCGATGATTGTGATCCACTTCGGGACTTCGACGTTCGGGAGTTTCTAACACTCCAAAGCCTTTTCTCCTCTGAATTAATTTGTACCTAGAGTTACAAATCAAGTTCCGTGTGTCCCTTCATGATCGACGGCTGAGATCCACTTCAGGACTTTGACGTTCGGGAGTTTCGAACATTCCAACACTTTTTTCCTCATAAGTACTTTGTACCCAGAGTTACAGATTGAGCGCCATGCATGCCTTCATGATCGATGGCTATAATCTACTTTGGTACTTCAGCATTCGGCAATTTCAAACATTAAAACATCTTTTTCCTCCGAAGTAATCCATACACAGAGTTACAAATCGAGCAACATGCATCCCTTCGTGATCAACAACTGTGATCCACTTCGAGAATTTGGCGTTCGGGAGTTTCAAACATTTCAACGCCTTTTTTTTCCTCTGAAGTACTCTGTAACTGGAGTTACATATCGAGCACCACATGTCCCTTCATGATCGATGACTATGATCCACTTCAGGACTTCGGCGTTCGGGAGTTTCAAACATTTCAACGCCTTTTTCCTCCAAAGTACTTTGTACCTGGAGTTATAAATTGAGTGCCACATGTCCCTTTGCAATCAAATATTGTGATCCACTTTGGTACTTCAGCGTTTGGGAGTTTCAAACATTCCAATGCCTTTTTCCTCTGAAGTTCATCGTACCCGGAGTTACAAATCGAGCGCAACGGGTCCTCCTCCCAATGGACGGTTCTGATGGACTTCGAAACTTCGAAACTTCACTCCTCGCGTTCCTCTGGAGTGTTCTTCTCCAGAGTCAACAATCTATTGCCAGTTGCCTTCCTGTGCTAATGGCTATGATATACTCTGGCACTTCGAATATTTTCGAAGCACCTCGAATCCTCCAGAGTACCGAAGTCCCGGACTCCTAGAATCCCAGTCATTTCACCAACCACGTGAGTGAGGTATGCATGTGCTAGGGGTTGACACGTAGCTAGTTTAGGGGTGACACATTCCCTCATCACTTCGGTCTGATCGTCTTTCAACCTCACATAGGTTTTCACGGTCATGATCCGGCCAATACCGATTTTCTCATCGATCAACGGTTCATAGTGATTGTAGATCCCCAATGTGCTCGCTCTTTATCAGAGAGCTCAATCCTCACAATATGAAAAGTACTCACCCAACTTGGTCTAATCGTGGTCATTGATATTCCATCCCCAATGAGATCAATGACATTGGTTGATTATGGGTCGTGAACTAGCATGTCCACTAATTTCACCTTCGCACTCCGTAATAATTCCCAACCATCGATCTAATCGAGCGGTTGGTGTTTTATTCGTTAACTCCAGTGGGTCTTTGAGTCAATCCGACAACTGAGATAGGTTCTCCTCCTAATGAATGGTTCGCATTCATCTCCTCTATCAGGTTCTTGATTCATCTATGGCTCTTGTTACTCAGGGATTTTGGGTAACTTTGACTATCGTGAAGTTTGACATTCCAGGCATCGAACTCCCAAAACTCTGAAACTATTATGAACTAGCTCCTTCCGGGCTTAGCACAGGGTTCCTAGACCCAAGTCACATGGACCTTCAGATGACTCTCGGGCTATGAGATTTACTCTTATTCGGGTTTTAGTTAAGGCCGTGGGCACGAGTTCAAGGTCTCTCGGGATACTGGTTTGAAGGAAACACCTTCCTAATTCGCAGAACCTTAAATTCAGAAGTAGGGTGGTGTAAACTTGTGAGGTTACTGAGACGATATCAGTTCCAAGAGGATTTCTCTGATTCTGGAGCTATGAGGTAGCTCCCTAGGGAAAACACCTTCGAGAGTTAAACTGGATCATATGGGAAAATCATAAGCAAAAGTCCTCAAGGAAGCCAACGTATATACATAATTTAACATTTTCAATGCATAAACCATTTACAGATATGTAAATACATGCATGCAACCATTAATTCCCAATTCAACGCATAAATTATGGAAACACTTATCATAACCAGATAATGTGAAGCAGCTACTGGAAGCGGTGCCCATTTCCACCCAACCATAGGCTCAGTCACTCCTAACAGATTTACCACTAGCCACCCCTGAGATAGACCACAATGCTTTGAGATTGAATCTCTTCTTTCGGCATAGAAATAGATAGGGAAGAAGGTTACTCTCCTTCTCCTGACTCAGTCTCTATTTCCCGCGATCAGAACACACTCTTTTCATAGTTCTTCCTTGAATCCAAGATTTATGTCTCTCATCTCTGCACTCTTCACATATTTTTTTCCTCTCTGACCCCCACTCTTTCCTTTCTTTACTTTTCCAGCAAGATTGTGTGTGGCCTGAATTCCTAGTCTGTGGTCAGGTCTGGAAGCCTTACAGATGGGTGGTCTGCCCCGTCCCCTCATTAACTCTTGAGGAGGTCTTCCCACCTACCAGCCCGACTGTAATTCATTCCTGGGTCAGAGGGTTGTTCTGATACTAAGAAATTAAATCCAACAAAGTACTGGTTTGTGGAGGTTAACTCAACCATTCCCGGTCCCCTCCATCATCTCTTTCATAGCATTCATGGTCTCTCTTATCACATCCCCTTTCCAGCAGTCATGCAACATGTATCCATTTTCTATTAAAATAATAGAATTTCATTCATCGACCTTTTATACAAAGTTCCATCAAATCAAACATTCACACCTTTGAGTTTTCCATAGTGTTATAACCCTAAAATGCACCATACAGGTTTACCTGGCATCAGGCCAACTCATGCCTCTTCCTAGCCAAAGCCATGCTGAGTATTTCCTCAAAAAACCACTTAAAACAAACAACCCGCGCCCTAACTTATCACTGGGTGCGGGCAACCGCTTTCTGTCCTCTTACTGCACGCGGGTATCCGCGGGCTAGCCCAAAACAGCCCGCGAGTACCTAACAATGCAAAAAATCAGGGAAGTTTCCACCGAGACACGAGGCTTTTTGTCAGTTAACTGAAACTCTCCGCCATGCATGGCCGAGAGTTCGACTAAAACCCTAGCTCTTCCTAGCCTATAAAAGGAGGGGTAGGAGTACTAATCAAAGGAGGAAAATCATAGTAAAGGTACTCTGCCAAATTGCCAAGCCAGTTTTGTCCCAACCCTTTAGCTTTGCCTCAAGCTTTAGGAGAAACTCAAGAAGCAGCAGTTGGAGGACAAAAAAGAAGAGGAAGAGCCCAGGATCAGAATCGTGGAACGGTGACCAGCCTC
>ML777973.1:714774-725621 GCA_009831015.1 Picea engelmannii
ACCCACCTCTTGGACGGGATCCATCCCGTGACCCATTTCTTAGGCCGAAAATCTAAATGCCACACTTTGACCTAGGTACCTAGTGACCAAATTTTAGGACATCTACCCAGGTGGAAATTGTGGGTTGCAATTGCACCTTGATCGGATTTTGTGTGGCTATAGGAAAATATCTCTAGTTCTTTCAGTATATGCACCCTGTACCCCTCATTATAACTGATTACTTCTTCCTTCACTAGTACCTCTTCGAGTGGCTTCAAACCCCACTGTTGAGTGCTATTGGAAGGTCCAGTGTTATTTGAGAGGAAGGACGTTACATATTTTAAGACACGAACATTTGTTTTCTTTGTTCTCCCACACGAACAAAATCCACCTACCCACATGTATGCTTCTTTATCAATTGATTTATGTATGATGTTCTTGTGATTACATACGATTGTGAGATATATTGTGAAGGTCCAAGTTATACAAAGTCTCTTGTTCATTAATTTCTCTCATCACCATTTTCACACATCCACCTTGCTAGTCGGACATCATAGGGGACCCAAAGAACCCTCGTCATTCCAAACGCTTGCTAAATCTCCCTCCCATTCTAGGGGGAGTTCCTAGTCTTGCCAAATCATTGGCCATACTTACCCACACCCCTGTGAGTGCTATTGTCTTGGGATCGGCTTTGCTTAGTTCCAATCTACTTGGGTCCACTTCCCAAGGTCAAACACCCCCACACTCTCCATTCCATGGAATTAAGTGGGCAACTTCTTCTCAAGGGGGAAGTACAAACCCACCTAGTCCCCCTCAAGGGTCAAGTATGCAAAACACTCACACTATCACTGAAACTAATCCTCCACCACCACCTCAAATTCCATACTTGGCTTCCCTAAACATACTTGATCTGACTAAACTCACCAATGATTCTATATTGCATAACCTCGCATGGCAAGCAATGCCTACCAAACTGCCTTCAAACATCCCCAAGTTTGAAGGAAAATTGGGAGACGATCTCGCCAACCATATCATGACCTTTCACTTATGGTGCTCTTCAAAAAACATCATGGAAAATTCCATCCGATTAAGGTTATTTCAACGTACACTCATTGTCCCATCAGCTAAGTGGTATGTAGAAGAAAAATATGGGTCCCATGTGACCTTTGAATCCTTGGCCAAAGCATTCTTGACCTTCTTTCAACTACCAATTCGCCATGAAAATGGCCTCGAAGTACTCCCAAAATTTAAACAAACCTCTACCATGCACATCGTTGACCACATTCACGAATGGCGTCGACGACGTAGTCTCTGCAAAGCTGAAGCTACTCCACAACAATGTCTCAATTGGTTCCTCAAATCACTTGTTTCCCTCCTTGCCAAAGATGTGGCTGCCACCTTCCCCCAGTATGAAGAAGAAGCCATTAGCAAGGCCCAACAGTTTGAAATCATTTACTCACAATCAGAGTACTTGTATACAGTACTACCTAACACCTCGAGACCCGAGTCATTCGATCAGGACAAACCTGGGATGTCTCACTTAGCAGATGGATTGATTGGTACCACTACACACCACAATTCACATCCCCAACAACCACCAATGTATGGAACCCCTCAATATCCACTTGCATACGGCGGACCCCTTATTATAATCCCCCCCCTTTACCACAACCATACCCCTTGACCTTTCCTCCGCCCACCAGCGGACCACCGCCAGAACCCACAATACACCCCGTAGCTCAACCTAATTCTGGGACCCCCTCCACCTCTGCTTACACTCTATGCACTAGTGAAACCACCACCTTCCTATGCATCCTACGGATCGTTACCATAGCATAATCCGTACTTTCCATTTCCTTATCCCCCCCGGCCTATTTTGTCACCATAAATACAACCACATGCTGGGGTTAACTTTGTTCAACCATCTCTCGTTCAGCAATACCAAAATTTTGAACAACTAAATACGGCTAATCCATCCCATCAGTCGAACAATGCCAGAAAGAAAGGGAAAAACCAAAACAATAATAATCTCGGACCATGAGAAAACCAGAACCAACCCCAGCATAACCAACCTGCAGGGGGAAACCAGAACCAGGGGAACCAGAACCCTCAAGGGGGAAATAACAACAAATTCCAAGGAAAGAACAACAACAATATTCAGAAAAATTTCCCTTGTGCCCTTTGCGGTGAGTATGGCCATTATACTCACCATTTCCCCCAAATCATAGAATTCAAATGGATGAAAGAATCTAGTAATGGACCACATCCGTCAGCCCCACCTGCCCCCCAGCAGGCCCCACAATAGTATGTGCAGCACCCACCCCCGACCATGCTACAAAACCCCATACCACATCAAGGGGTGATGAACACCCAACCAAAGATGCACCCTACCCCACCATAGGTAGGACCATATCACAACCCAGGAACTTCGGCATATCGAACTATCCTCTTCACTAGTGAGGAAGAGGTCCTTCTACAAACACGTAGTCATCAATACAGTGCACCCTCTGACCCGACTCCCACTACCTCGGAGGCCACCCCAGTCACGACTATCCCACCTTTGATGATTTCATGCTCTAATACTGAGACACCTCTTCGCATCCCTTGCATCCCATTGCAAAGGAATGTCCGTAACCCTCAAGCTAGGGCAGCCCACAATTATAGCCTGGTCGATGATTTGGCCCAATCCCCCACTCCCATGTCAATCTTAGAAGTTCTTCAAAGCTTTCCTACTCAACGGAAGTCATTACTTTCTGCTCTGGGGGCAGTCGACCCTGCCGATACTCGACTCATCACATTTGATATCGACAGTGGAGAACCTCGTCTCCCCACTCTTGTCACTTTTCAAATACCGGTTAAAATCTAGAACATCATCGTTCATCGTTGCATCATTGACGAAAGTGCATCCAGATGCATCATGTCCAAAACTGTTTGGCATAAACTTGGCTCTCCAGAGCTAATGCCATCCGCTATTACTCTGAGGGCTTATGACAGATGACCCCCGTCTCCTGAGGGGCTGTTCCAAAATATTCCCGTCGAACTTGGGGGAAAAACCATTCTTATAGATATTGAGGTTATCGATGCCCTACTCGACTATAATATTTTTTTTTTCCGTAGCTACATGTATTCCATGAAGGCAGTCACCTCTTCCATGTTTTGAACCATGATGTTTCCCCATAATGGAAAGATCATTACCATTGATCAGGTATCACATTATGAGCCTAACCCTTCATCCAACATCGACAATATCCTCCTGTTTGTCCACATTGATCCAGATCCCTATCCACTCATCGAGATGGGCCCAAAAATTTTTAAGGACCCATCCTTGATAGGGACATACCATGGAGCACCACCTCTCATCCATCCCTCAACACAAGTATGTGTCATTTCCACCAAAAAAATGACAACTGAAGATATTCTCCCTCCCATCGAGGCCTGTTTTTCCCCTGACGTCCCACTAGTCATAGAATACCTCCCTCAGGAATCTCCTAGAACTTGTTCATCTCTACCCATCCCTGATATTCCCCTCCCCCAGGGCCATATCCCAGTTTGGGAAATAGTTCCCCAAGCCATTACCCAAATCCCTTTCTTTTACCCCCCACCAGGTGTATAATCTTTACAGGTAGCTGCAACGCTCACCCTTCCTAACATGGTGTTAGCAATCCCAGTATGGTATCTACATCCACCTGAGATGGTCCCTCAACCATCCCTCCCTCCCCAAACAGAAGTAATCCCGATGCAGATTCCCATACTTACCCCCACCATCCCATCCACACCCCCACTCGTTAACACCCCTGCCACAGCTAGGGGCAGACAAAAAAAGAAGGAGCCCACTGCTCCACTTCCCCCATGTTTCCAACCTCCTTGCATGTTATGCGAGAAAGACAGACACCCCACCAACAAGTTCTCATCTCTCCCCGAGTTACGTAATCTCATTCAACTCCCTCAAGCACCACCATCGCTCGTCGCTTCCTCCAATACTGTCGTTATCTCCCAGAACATAAGTAGCAAAGGACTGTGAACCAAATTTGCATGCGTCATCTGTTCAGAATATGGCCATTACACACACCATTGTCCATTGTTACCTCAGTTCCGACAAATGCTAACATATGTATGCTAGAGCTTTCATCCATGGGACCAGAATCCCCCCACCTACACAATCATATTCCTTGGGCCACTTTTCACTCCCAGCCCCCAGGGAGCATTTTTTTACCATACTCACACTCAGGTACGCATGCTCACATACACATCTTGTTGAATAACTGTTAAATTTTCTTTATCTTTAGATATTGTTCATGTCGGGTATTCGGTTTTCATGTGTGAAGGTACTTGGTCATCCCACGGCAGCGGTATCCTTCCAGGTATCTAATCGACACTGGAATGTAGTCATTCCCTCTGAATATCAAAATGAATCTCCTAGTCACACCCTCTGATCTTTTCCCCTAGGATCCCTATATCCGGCTCTGCAGTACTGTCACCTCCACTGCATTTCGGTACTGACAACCGGTAGCACTCTCCCCCACATGAGTTGTCCCATTTATATTCCCCTTAACACTTTGACACTCATTTTGTTTTCACCCCTTAGGGATGGGATTCCCGATAGTCTTATGCATCGTCGAGAACTAGCCACATCCCCCTTCTCCTCATTTTTGTATCCTACCTAATGGACTCCCAGATTCCTTCATCATGGTTCTAGTTTTGACTGCACCTCTGCAGTATCATTAACCATCCATTTCACCCACCATCAGTTTTCCCATCTGCAGATTGTCCTCCATGCATTTCCCTAATACAGAAACCCGCCTATGGGGCCCCCACCCTCCACTTTTTTTTCGAGCAGCTTGGGCCCTCATCAGGCCAAGATATCTTACACTGGGGCACCCATTTTTGTATCTACACAGTTATCCCAACTTATTTTTTATTCTTTTGGTAATTGTACAAACCCTTTTTCCGCATTTTCATAGTTTTTTGTTGTCTCCTTTAACAACCTTCCTTTCCCCGGCAAAGCAACCCTTGTCACCCTTGTGTTGGCAGCCAATTCATTTTTTTATTATCTTATAAGCTGCCTACACCTACGTTTTGCAAACATCATTTTTTTTCGTCGCAATTTTCAAATAAACGACATTTTCATTTTTTGCGACATTTACACATTTGTATTCATCAAGTTTTCACGACTGTAAGCATGAAAACTTCTCCTTTCGAAGTCATATTTCGATCATTATCTGAACTATCAATATCTCCCTTGTCATTATGCCTATTGTGCTTACCTTTTATTGATCATTATACAACTGGCAAGATCCTCTAATCGGTTCTCATACTTCGATTGATTGTATAACTTAGTTTTATTGAGTTTGTAAGGCATTTAGCACTTGGATTTTGCACCTCATATGACTTGCCTGATCATTGATTCTATGAAAACGCATAGGGTCTATGATTAAATTTTTTATATATATGTCTTTTGATATAATCCTTATGTTAATCTTTTCATAACTTCTGGCTTGTTGACTACATGAATACCATTTGGCACCTTGGTTAAAATTTTGATTATATGAGCTGATACATTGGCGCATAGTTGATTTTGGTTTTGATTTATAAATCGGGTGTTTAAACACTATGGAATAACGTTTGCGCGCATTGGTATACACATTTGATTTCATTAGTTGGGCACATGACTCGATGGTTGAACTACTATTATGGATTGAATAGCTATGTAAATCAGCGGTTGTACTTGGATAATGAATTTTTTGCATGCCAGACTCCACCACCTTCGCATGCTTTCATTTATGCCTATCCCTTTTGCTCGTTCATTTCTGTTAGCTCGGGTAGCTCGGCTCCTGTGTGTGTTGGTGATCCAAACCCTTCACTTGCCATGCGTCCGGCTCCATGGCACCAGTCATGCGAGTCGAGCCCAATGGCAACAAAGCCCTGTTAATGTTTGATAATGCCCGCAGAGACCTGGAGGAAAATGGGTGGCTACCCTTTATACAACGATTTGAGGGTTTTAACCTTTGTGTAGCATGACAATTTGTCGTGACTTTCGATGGCTGTCGAGCCAAGGTGGGCGACATACAGTTAGAGATCGATGAACAGTTTATCAACTCAGCTACAAGGTTACCTGCCTCGGGACAGCGTTGGTTTAAGAATTGCAAGGTTGAGGAAGTGCCATGGACATTGTTGTTTCTATCACGCAAAGTCACCTCTTGTGACAGAGGTATGCCCATATCTATGATCAAACCACGATGGCACAACTTATTAATGCTAGTCAAGCAGTTTGTGACCTGTGAAGGTCGATACGGACTTGTGTTCCTCTACCACCTGCGTTTGCTAATGATTTTTATAGGCTATCCTCTAAACATGCCTTTCTACTTTCATTGTAGCCTGTATAAAATGTCGAAAACGTTTAAGAGGAAGAAGGCTGACAGCAGCCTGTTCCACCATGGGGTTATCAAACTTGTCATTGTTTATCATTTTAGTTTTCACAGGGATAGTTGGAGCACTTTCGTTGCTCGGAATGGTTTCGAGGATCCAGACCCTGTACAAGTTGATAAACCCGTGGTAATTGAAACCAAGGCTGAACCGCCTGTACCCTTACATCTCCTACTGCCTAAACCCTTGGTCGAGCCTAGTTTTGACTTACTCGACACTGTAACTAAGAGTGAAAAGGACATTAAAAAGCCTATGAGAAAAAATCCCAAGGAAAACCTTACTGCCAATGCCAAAGGGAAAAGGAATGCCCGGCTCATTTCGAGAATGGCCAGAAACAAACCGAAACCCTCTGCCGAGTCCAACCCTATCATCGTAAGTGAGGATTCTGATTCTGATGTTGAACATTTTCTGGTCAGCGAGTACCCCTACTCGCAGGGTTTATGTTCCGAACCCCCTTATGATTTCATATCAAACCTTCCCCCCTACCTAAAGAATGACCCTGACTACCCAGGTATTAAATTTCCTCGTGAAACCCTCGGTCATTTGGCCAAACCCTCGCCTGTTCTTTCTAAACCCACACAGTCACCCTGTGACCAATGCAATTCGTGGTTAGAACGATATTACGTTGATTTTCCTATACTCCATTCGAAGATTCAATCACTGGAAGATCAAATTGCAGTGCTAACCAGTCAGAAAGCCAAGCTCCAAGCAACAGATAAAAAGAAAAAGACAACCGGCTCCATCCTTTTCAAAAATGTAGAATCATCCACGGCCGTTGTAAATTCCAAATTGGCATAATCAAGCAGCCTCGTCGCTATACAGGTATGGTTTTGACATCGTTTTTGTTTTGTAAATAATCTAGGTTGATATAATGATTTGAATTCAGTTTTTAAATAGCTCAGTCACTCATCCAAATGCCTCTGTCATTCGGTGATCATCTTGTACATGGTTTCGTTTTGATAAAAATAGAAGGAATTTTGATTTGATATATGATTTGCTCATAGATTTTTATTGGATTTGAATAGTTATTCGTTTGTATTTCATTTGCTAAGTTTGTTTGAGTGAAGTAACGAAAGTAATGGTGTGTTTTCAATACAATTCGTTTTGTATATACTCTGCACGGCAAGTTTTTATGCTCAATTTAGAATACGATTTTGCTCGGATTCGATCTCGTTATCATTTGTATGTTGTGATTGGTAAATGTTTTCGGGAGGATACTTGTTACGATATGCTGTGTTATATGATTTTCCAAATCATGAGTATCAATCTGTTCAATTCATTTTGGTTAGAAATACTCTAGTTTTTTTTTATAAAGACAATGATCTCATTGAACCTGTGCAAATACGCCTGAATTATGGAACAATGACTATTGTTAAACCCAGTCGATTGATTCACTTCATCGGATCGTTGTTAGTTCGATCATTTTTAGGAATTGGATTCCGATTATGATTACTGCTCTGTCTGGTTTTAAAATTGTAAAACGAATTGGTCAAACCCAGTTGTGATTTGTCTGATTGAAACGATCTCGTTTTGATCAAAGTCAATCAATCCTATTTTCCTAATTTGCAATAACAAATTATGAATTCTGTTGCTAATCAATCGATCCTGTTATGATTTTGTTTAAATTGATTTTCAGTTTGAATTTTCGTGGCTATGTCAACACAGTGACAATGATTTGATAATGATCCTGTTTGGTTTCGATCGTATCCCTTGCTGATGAGATAGCATAACGATTGTATGTGATTTGTTTTGATTGTGTCGATTCCAAATTGATACCAAACGATTTCACGATGTTTGGATTATGCTTCCGTTCATTCGATTTTGTGGTGACACAAGAAACAGAATACGCCTATCTCTGTAGGCATTCATTGATTCGGATCTTGTTTAGTTTTGAATTATATGACAAATTCGAATTAAATGATTCATTTTTCAAATGATTATTGATGTCAATTAAACTGAAATCTTTCAAAAAGATTTGAATTAATCTCAATGCTGATTATGTATCTTATTTAGACTAGCTACAGAATCGCATGATTCTGTAGCTAGTCTATAGAATTAGATTTTTATTGTTTTATTAATAAAAATATCTCTCTAACTTGTCTATTTCTAACCTGTTTCAGGTAAATTCGAATTGCATGGGACATGTTGGGCAGTTCAAGAGATATCTGGGTGTTTTAGTTTTATTGTAGTTACTTAGTTTAGTTAAAATTGGGAATATCTTCCCAGATTTATGTAAACAGTGTGATAACTTCCACAGGGAGGTTTTACCCTATGGAAAAACTTATAAATACTTATTATTTTTGTAATAAGGATCATCCTCATTCATGGGAGAACAAGGATATGGAATTTTAATACAAACCGAGACAGAAGTTGATGTTCTGCTACAGCTTTAGCTTTTCATAATATCAATCTTTTGTTTCATGTTTATGTTATCAATTTGCATCTGATTAATGACTACTTTAGATATCTTAGTCTTTTGCAAATGATACAAATTAATTAATATGATCTATGTCTAATTTCTTCCATTATTTAAAAACATAGCAATTACTTGATTCAGTTTATGAATGACAGATTTCTCTTCTTCATCAATTGGATTATTCTGTATAAGTCTTTGCATAACAGGTTTACCTAATTGTGGAGATTTATAAATCATATAATTGTTATGATTTTTATGTCTTGTTTGTCCTGTAAACAAACTCAAAGAGCATTGCAGCTATCGTTTACGAGAAGCTTCTGGATTATTCGGTGCGAGTTTCCTTCCTCCGACCAGCTTCGAAGATCATCATACACGGGACAAACCTGGAGNNTTTCCAGGTCAATTTGTTATTTATTTGTTTAGTATATTATTAGTATTTTAGTTAGATATATTTGTAGTTTAGTTTAATTAGCTTTCTGTTTTATTTCTTGTTCATAAAATTATAAAAATCAAAAAATATCTCTAGCTGTCTTATGGCAGAATTTTAATGAGTTTTTCAGGTTTTAATCAAATCTGTAAATTGTAGATATCATACATTTTGTGAATAAGTTATATTGCAGTTAGTAGTTAGATAGTTAATTGGTTAGAATTAGTATAATATTAGTTAGTAGTTTGTAAATAGTAGATTAGTTTGTTTGTTTAATAGTTAGTTTTAATTAGATTAGTTAGTTTAGTTTGTTTTATTTGTTTTAGTTATATTAGTTTAGTTTAGATTAGTTTTCTTTTTTTGTTTTCTTAGGACCTTAGATCGGCTAACGGAGCCGATAAACCCGTCAGGGTGGTTCATCCCAAACGGCTTGGGTTATTAGACAACCCCGGACCGGTTCCACTCTCTCAGTTGATGGACAGTCGATTTTGCCCGTCAACAAATGGTGCTAGAAGGAGGGTCGACTGACAAGATGGCCTTGTAGGAGCCTTTATTTTAAGTGTATTCAGTTTCCCCCATGGCTCCCCAAATCACTTTGTTGGAACATGCTTTCAACTTCTCATTACCCGATGTTCCCAACGAGATAGTATCATGCTTGTCCAAACTCACCTTTGATGGTGAAGGAAATATATCTGCTAAAGACCATCTTAACAAGTTTTGGTGCAAGTGCATCAAACATGACATCTCAGATTTAGGAGTTTTATGCAGACTATTCGCTTTTACTTTTAGAGGTCGGATCAAACATTGGTTTGAATCCTTTCCATCATGTCACATTTTTTATTGGTTTCAATTTGTAGATGAGTTTCTATATGCTTTTGAAATTTATGATTTTGATCAATTATGTGAAGAATTTCATACTTCGCTAATTAACGGAAATTCATCTTCAGAAAACTTTTTTACAAGAGTCTATCATATCCTCTGTAAATTTAATCTCGATGGCATGTCATTCGCATTAAATCTCTTCTATGATGCTTCCATCCCTTCCATCCAGTCATGTTCAATCACGAATGAAGAACCAATTGCAAATCCTATCACTCAACTGCAAGAACAATCTTCTTTGCAAGAAGAGAAAAAATCTTTTGATTATGTTGAACAAGACATGGAGGTAGAATCTATTGATCGGGCTCTTATTGACAACCAAATTGGTTTTTCCTTTGAATCATTGTATTTTCAGTCTAACACTAGTATGGAAGATGATTTGTTTCTGGCTCAAGGTGAATACCCTCATTCTTGTAACTCATGCTCTAATCAACATTTAAAATTAGTCATTGAAGAACACTTAAGAAACGAAAATATTCTTGAATGTTCTAGTACTCCCATGAAACCGATTAGAGAAGAAGTTACGCAACTAGAAGAAGAAACTTTAAACCTTCATCCTCAAAATTCACTTTGTTCACAAGAAAGACTAGATGCTTGTCACATAAATTTTGAATTATCTGTCACACAAAAGGCAAATCCAGTTGATCATATTATGTTGAGGAATTCGTCACCAAATCAAAGTAAGGGTTTTAAAGAAAATGAAGAGAATTGTCTTGAGAATAC
>ML777973.1:732394-748662 GCA_009831015.1 Picea engelmannii
TTTCCAGGTCAATTTGTTATTTATTTGTTTAGTATATTATTAGTATTTTAGTTAGATATATTTGTAGTTTAGTTTAATTAGCTTTCTGTTTTATTTCTTGTTCATAAAATTATAAAAATCAAAAAATATCTCTAGCTGTCTTAGGGCAGAATTTTAATGAGTTTTTCAGGTTTTAATCAAATCTATAAATTGTAGATATCGTACATTTTGTGAATAAGTTATATTTCAGTTAGTAGTTAGATAGTTAATTGGTTAGAATTAGTATAATATTAGTTAGTAGTTTGTAAATAGTAGATTAGTTAGTTTGTTTAATAGTTAGTTTTAATTAGATGAGTTAGTTTTGTTTGTTTTATTTGTTTTAGTTATATTAGTTTAGTTTAGATTAGTTTTCTTTTTTGTTTTCTTAGGACCTTAGATCGGCTAACGGAGCCGCTAAACCCGTCAGGGTGGTTCATCCCAAACGGCTTGGGTTATTAGACAACCCCGGACCGGTTCCACTCTCTTAGTTGACGGATGGTCGATTTCGCCCGTCAACACCTTGGTTGGGGCATTTTCTCACTTCCTCTCATCAATGACATTATCCATAAAACCCGAGTATCATATAGTCCATACACCTTTTTGATCTTTGTGTTTGTCCATTTTTGTCACGCCTCTGGCACAACTTAACCTCGTCTAGTCATCCCCCTAACACTAGAGACAGTTTTACGGTTGTTGCCACTTTACACATCTCCCCAACCAAGGGAAGTCTTGAGTCTTACCACATCTTGACTTCATCCATGTACCT
The DNA here is from genome assembly GCA_009831015.1 of Picea engelmannii. Lineage (NCBI taxonomy): Eukaryota > Viridiplantae > Streptophyta > Pinopsida > Pinales > Pinaceae > Picea > Picea engelmannii. Next base: position 733,179 of record ML777973.1, read on the forward strand.
CATCAGTTCTTTCTCTCATCCAGTGGATTTCACGAAGCCCTCTGCTTCTTGGAGTCACGTATCCCTTTCTTTCGACATCAGAATAGTTTCCAGAAGGGCGACAGTATCTTGACTCTCATTACCGTTACAATGAGGAGTCTCGGATGGAACAGGGAAAACCACCATTGTTCTCTGTTGTCATTGACCCCCCTAACATTTGACTTCAACAACTATTTCATGTTACGTTGATTCTTACTTTTTGACTATTGCAGTTATTTTATCTTAGCCGAAGACCTCTGGAAATTTATAGACTATCAATGTCTGCACGTTATCGACACTTCTCACAGGTGTCCTTATCCTTTTTTTAGAGTTTTGTTCACCATCATAGTTTTCATTAGCCATTATCAAACAACCCTTGAGGGCGCTGCAATCATCTACACCAACACATAGCTTCAGTTACTGTATCACACATTTTTTGAGTTACACGACACGAGCATGGGGCATGCCCGCCTCATTTGTACATAATTTTCGTTTTCCACACCTCAGGAAAAGTTTGGATCTTACAAGTTCCCCTCTCCTTCCAATGGATCGCTCTTAACAATCCCCATAATGTTATTTCTTACAAAGGTAATCGCAGTATAAGAAACCTTGATGAATTTTATCTATACGTATGCTCCTAACCTCATCCATCAGGGGGCATATATTATCACCGGAATTTCATCTGCAAATGGTTACAGGAATCCAGCATCTTCAAGACACATATTAGTTCACCCATGGACCAAAAATGCATTTCCAAAAGGTCCAAAACTATACAATCATCAATAAAATCAGCATGTGTTGAGACTACAAAGGGAGCACAGGCACATGAGCCATTTAGAAATGCAGGAAAAAGTCCACATGTGCACGATGCACGATTTTGGATGAAAAAAACCGCGCATCCCTCAAAACGGTGCATTTATGATATTGGTCGACCTCCCACCCACTTCTGGTTCAGCTTCCAAGTCGATTTGACACCCAAATCTCGATTGAATCCGGCTGGGTGGCTGGTCAAAGACCTAAGGGTGCCCTAAATGGCCCCTTGTTCACACTAAAAGATGGTTGAATAATGCCTCGAAGTTATGTTATAAAAGGAATCCATGGGTGCACTACATTTTCAAAGGAATTCATTTGTATTGTTATGTTGTTGATATTCTCTTGGAGGATCCTCTTTCTTCATCAAGAGTATGCTAACACCATTGCACTTAGTCATTCATATCACCTCTAGAATGAATGTTCTTTGGATTCTCTTCACCATTTCATCCTAGTTCCTCATTTGTAAGAAGAGCTCAATATTTGGGGGTCCAAAGCCCTCCCTTGGAGGAAGAGGGGACCCAAATTCTCCCTTTCTCTTCAGTGTTTTCTTTCCACTAATACAATCCTTTCCATTGGTGGAATGAGTCTTGTTTGTTCCTTGTTTTTATATTCTTATGCACCATAGTTTAATTGTTTTTGTCATTCTTAGTTTAATTCTTTGTTTATATTTTATTCTTTATCTTTCTAACCCTTTCCTTTACTGTTGTCCTGCCTAGCTACCCAACTGGGCTTGTAAGAATCTCTATTTTGCCCATTTGTGGGACAAAAGAGGTGCAACACTACTCCCACAATAGTTCCAATCCTCCAGCTCTCTCTTTTCCCCACAACCTGCACTACCCAAGGAATGCACCCGCTTCACTTCTCACAGTCCCTCAGGATGTACCATTCATTTATCAAGGCCCCTAGTGCACTCAGTTGGCCAGGAATGCTCAGCTGGGGACCTTTAGGAACTCTCAATTTCCCAAGGAGTTCTCTCAGCATCTTTACCAGGCTCTTGAGTCACTTCCTCAATAGGAAAACTTACTATATCCTTACAACCCATTTTATAGGCACACGGACCTTATTTCTATCATAACAAATAGACCAACAATGTTTTCCTTCAAGAATGGCATGGCTAGCGCTCTTCCTAGCACTTAGCTCCCCTCTTGTTTTCAAAAATATTCTTGTAAAAATTCTCCCCTCTCTACCCGAATTTCCTCTTCTTCCTTTCTTGCTTGACTCACACTTTTCTAAAGGATTATTTTAATCATGCCCATTCCTTCCAATAACTATGGGATGTGACCATTCACACCCACCCTCTTACATGAGTTAATTATGGGATTCTCATACACTCAATCAGAAAATATAAGGTTATACACAATGATAATAATTTAGGAATGTGGGTTGGATTAATAGCCATGAGTAATTCCCTTTGGACCCCTCTTTCTTGTGGAATCATAGTCCCCCATCGTTCTTCATCTCTTCCATATTGCATCCAGTGATTATTACTTTTATTAATTATTTAAATGTTCATAATATGTAAATCGGGCCCTCGACCACATTGAATCAATACGGGCTCTTCACCCCAACACATCGTCTCACCAGCCTAATTCACATTTATACAATTACATTATAATTCGTGGGGATTAAAAATGGGGATGTTACATGTGAGAATTGACAAACATTTAGAATTTATTCTTTGAGGATGAAAAAGGTTGTTGGATCAACACCTTTTTTTAGGATGAATGTATCTTTGTTTCCATTCAATGGAAAAGGGAATTATAAATGGTGTTAAATCTAGCATCGGGTACTCATTGGAGCTTGCATCTTCTAACCTTGTGAATTTTCAAATATTAATTGGTGAAAGTGAGGAAAATTTTGAGGCAATTTCGTGACGAAGCCACTTTCATATGGTATAAATGTGGCTCTGGATGTTGCTTGTGAAAAATAACCCACTGAAAATTCAATTGTAAATGGTAATAAGTAAGTTTTTTTATCCAATATTGGTGATCCAGGTGGATATTGGTGGCCACCCACCTATTCCAACTGGCTCCTCTTGTCCATTTTTAGTTCAGTAAGTTCTTTTTTACTTCTTTATAATTGTGGGTTATACACTTTTGGGGTTGTCTGAAGCCATACACATATTCCAGGTGGATATTGGTGGCCTCTAACCTAATCTAACTGGCTTATTTTGAATGTTTTCATGTCAACACATCTTGTTGTACTTCCAGGGCCGTTTTGGAGGCCTAAACAGTTTTTTTTTTTATCACCATACTCAAACTATAGATAGAGTCAAAGTTTGATGGTGTAATGTGTATTTCTCTGAAATACCTTTCCAACAAGCTATCACGCGCCTAAAACGGAGGTCGTATGCAAAAGTTACAACCCCAGGAAGTTGAGGTACCAACTTACCCATAGAGGCCCACATGAATTTTGGTGTTTCACCTCCTAGGGTTAGGTTTTTGGATGTCTATGGTTTTGGAATTCATGAGTAATATCAAAAAATCCTCTAGAGCCTCATTATAACATTTTTTGTCAGACAAATGTGCGTAGCAGCCACATCTCTTCTTAGAGATAGCTACCACCATTTGAGCAAGTGTTTCATTCTGCAGTTTTACTGTTTCAGCCTATTTCATTTATTCAATAGAAGATATTGTTCATTGGATATATGTGTTATTCTTAATATCTATGTGTTTATTGTGATCAATCTGATAATTATTTCATTCCTCTCCTAAATACGAATCAGTGGTATCAGAGCATTTTGGTCTTCATTTATTTTTCTTCATGCATCTCCCCGACGGGATTTGGGTACAAGAAGTTGGGACTCCAACCAACCGATTCGTTGCAAGATCAGTTGTGCCAAGCCCAACAAAAACCCATGGGGGATGAAAAGAAATATGATGGAGTAGGAGATCCTATTAAAATGTGGCTCAAGGAATCCCTCGCGCGACAAAGGAATGAAATGATGGACAACTTTGTGCAGATCCTTTGACGGCTTCCCACAAGAGAAGCATACTCATCAAGCGGCCATGCAACCCCCTTAAAGGTACAGGTAAGTTTTGATATTCCATTATTTGAAGAACTGATAGATGCAGATGTTGTAGATAAATGGTTGAATCTACTAGAAGGATATTTTTCGGTCCACAATTTTTCTGATAGGGAAAAGATTACTTTTGCACTCCTCGAGGTCATCCCCCATGTTAAGGATTGGTGGGATACTTACTTTGAACAAAGGTTCATAGAGGAATATGCAATATTTTTGGTGGCCCCTACATGGGATTCCTTCTGGGACACCATTAAAGAATAGTACTACCCTGTTGGAAGCTACGAGGACCAATACATCAGATGGACCACCCTACGTCAAGAAAGGGACCAGACAATACCATATTTCACCAATATTTTCCATACCCTATGTACCAAATTGGGTATCAAAGACTCTAAGTGACATTTGGTGCTCAAATACCATGGTTGTTTTCATAGATACATTCAAAAATAAATGGAGTTTCTAGACATTGCCTCATTGGGCATAGCTTATAGATATGTTGTCAAGATCGAGAAAAAAGTTAAGTAGAAGAGGCAAGAGTTTGGATTTGCAAACTCCTCACAGCCAAAACAGGGAAAAGGCGGCCCCAACCCCCATATCAAGGGACCGAGATGAGATGGCCACAACAAAATAAGGGCAATGAGAAGATGAAGAAGGACACAGGAAAATGGTGTGAATACCATAAAATCCCTTGGCACAACACTGAAGAATGTCTCTCCAAGTAGTCACTTGTGGTTGAGTTGAAGGATGTCGAGTCAGAGGTTGATTCTAATTATGAATCAAATCCTAAAGGAGGGAAGTGGATCATCGATGTTTAACCTAGTGCCATTGTCTCTACCACCAAATTCTGGCCAAGCAAACCAAAAGAACCAGAGGAAGGGGAATGTCTCTTTCACTCACAAATGTGGGTAAAGGGGGCTCCGCTTCATTTTATTGTCAATAGCGGCAGTCAGAAGAACCTGATTTCAGCAGAGTTTATCGAGCGAATGGACCCACCAATGACACCACACCCACATCCCTATGCCATCGGTTGGATTCAACAAGGAAGAGATCTTCGTGTCAGCCAACAGTGTCATCTGCCCTACCACATCAAGCCTTCCAAAGATGAGGTAATGTGTGATATTTCTCCCCTTGAAGTTTTTCATGTTCTTTTAGGACAACCATATTTGTGGAAGTGTCATGCTTTGTATGAGTCTAGACCCCACAGTTTTATTATTACTTTGGGTAGACAATTGTACAGGATACCAGAGGTAGCACCTCCTACTGCTATTTCTTTAATCTTTGCTAAGCAATGCAGTAAGGTAATTTCACAGACCCATAAGTTTGTCTTCTTTGTTATCTGTGCTCAAAGTAAGAAAAAGGTTGTTACCACATCTGTGGCCTCTACACAAATCCTCTCTTTGCAGTAGAAGAAAGTGGACGGGATCATGTAAGAATACAGAGACATCTTCTCCTCACCCACCAGGGTACTGACGCACTGCCAAGTCAAGCATCCAATTGATCTGACCCCAGTGCACCTCTACCTAATGGACCAGTCTATCATCACTCACTAATGGAAAATGACAAAATCAAGTGTTAGATCCAAGATCTTCTTCAAAAGGGGCACATTAGACCCAGCTCCTCCCCTTGCAGAAGTCTGATTGTACTAGTGCAGAAGAAGCATGAGACTTGGATACTCTGCACTAATTACAGATCCTTAAACACAATCACAGCCAGGAACCAGTACCCAATTTCCAGGATTGATGACCTTCTTGAAAAACTCAAGGGGGGAAAGTTCTTCAGCAAGATTGACCTAAATTTTGGCTACCACCAGATTCCCATCGAACCAACTAATGTATGGAAGACAACTTTCAAATCTAAATCAGGTCTCTTTAAATGGTTGGTCATGCCCTTTGGCTTAAAAAATGCACCAGCCACTTTCATGAGGTCGATGGATGATGTATTGAGACCCTTCACCAACTCTTTTGTGGTGGTATATTTGGATGACATCCTCATCTTCAGTATAACTTGGGAGGATCACATGCAGCATATTCAGCAGGTTTTGAGCACTCTACAGCAGCACAAGATATATGTCAACTTGGACAAATGATCTTTTGGCATGAGCTCTTTTGGCATGAACAGGGTCCAATACTTGGGCTACATTGTTGATGAGCATGAGGTACATGTTGATCCAGCTAAGATCCAATTCATCTGTGACTATCCAGCCCCGACCACACTAACCGAACTTCGAATCTTCTTGGGACTGGTCAACTTCTACCGATGGTTCATGTTGGGATTCTCCCATATTGCATGAGCCCTCATCCAGGTGACCAAGGGCAGTGGTAGGGAAAATTTGTGTGGGGTAAGGAACAACAATGAGCATTCGATGATCTTAAGCATCGCTTGTGATTAGCTCCAGTACTCTCCTTTCCTGATCTATAGAAACCATTTAATATTGATATTAATGCATATGACTATGTCGTAGGTGAAATTCTCACTCAACACAGTCATTCGATAGCATACCATAGGGAGACACTCTCAAATATTGTCTGAAAATACCCCACCTATGACAAGGAAATGTATTCCATTGTACAAGTCTTCCATCAATGGAAACATTACATTATAGGAAAGGAGATTATCATCCACACTGATCACAAGCTTTTGCAATTCATACAAACACAGTGGAAATTGTAGAATGACCACCATCAGAAGTGGTCCACCTACCTGCAGCAGTTCCATATCAACAATATCAAGTATAAGACAGGGATCTCAAATCGTGTTGTTTTCTTCCTCAGTCGACCTCCTATGGCTACACTCACCACTGTGCTCAATTCTTGTGTACATGAGGCATCTGAGTGGTCCCAACTTTATTAGTAAGATCCAGACTTCACCACCACCTATTAGCTCTTGGGTACCGGTGTGACTATCACCAATTTTCACATTCAGTACAGACTATTATGTCATATGGGCCATCTATGTGTTCCTACAAGAAAGCGTGCAAAGATTATTTGGGAAGACCACTACAGTCGGATCGCAGGACATTTTGGCGTGGATAAAATTGTGGTCATTCTTCAAAAACATTTTTATTGGCCAAGCTCACTAAATCCACTTATTTCCACCCCCAAGCAAAAGGCCAAACAGAGGTCGTCAATCGGATGATTGTGCACATACTGCGCATGTACAACTCTAAGCATCCATGTACATGGGATGAGAGTCTCCCCTATGTTCATCATAGTTACAACAGGGATCTCCATAGCTCCACCACCCATAGCCCCTTTCAGGTGGGGCTTGGATTCCAACCCTTGGGTCCCATTGATGTTGCACTACCTCTTTCCACCACATAGACAAACTCTTCCCATGTTCATTATGAGATCGACAAAACCACTAGATTCATTGAGTGGATTCATCACATCCACCAACAGGTCCAGGATATTTTGTAGAAATCCAATGCCAAGTACAAGAAGTTCCATGATCAACACAGGGTACCCCACCAATTTTAGGTTGGCAAAAAATTATGGTCACATTTTCAGAAGGAGCATCTCATAGGGCCCCATTGGAAGCTCGACCAACTTCTCTATGGGCCTTACACTATCACCAAGGTTGTGGGTAGCAATGCTTTTTAGCTCAACACTCCACCCTTCATTGGCCTACACCCAGTGTTCAATATGGACCTCCTTCATCCATATTTTCCACCATTATTAGACACCTTAGAGATCACAAAACAACTGACACCAACAGATCTCAACCCTGACTGCATGGCACAAGCATCCATTAATCATATTGTGGACACATAGGTCAAGGGAACTCACCAGCATAGGATATAGCTTTATCGAGTTCTCAAGGCAGGGGACCTCCTACACCAAGGCAAGTGGCTCACCTAGGGCCAAATCCAGCAGAAGTTTCCTCACCTGATGGGGGAAATCAACACAATGGAAACCATTTCTTCCTAAGGGGGGAGGATTGATACAGGTGGATATTTGTGGCCACCCACCTATTCCAACTGGCTCCTCTTGTCCATTTTTAGTTCAGCATGTTCTTCTCTACTTATTTATAATTGTGGGTTCTACACTTTTAGGGTTGTCTGAATCCCTACACATATTCCAGGTGGACACTGGTGGCCTCTCACCTAATCCAACTGGATTATTTTTTATGTTTTCATGTCAGCACATCTTGATGTACTTCTAGGTCCATTTTGGAGGCCTAAACAGTTTTTTTTTTCTCTCCACAATCAAACTATAGACAGAGTCAGAGCTTGACAGTGCAATGTGTAGTTCTCTAAAATACCTTTCCAACGGGATATCACACACCTAAAATGGAGGTCGTATGAAAAAGTTACGACACCAAGAAGTTGAGGTACCAACTTACTCATAGGGGCCCACATAACTTTTGGAATTTCACCTCCTAGGGTTAGGTTTTTGGATTTCTATGATTTTGGCATTAATGAGTAATATAAAAAAAGGCCTCTAGAGCCTCATTGTAATGATTTTTCTTAGACGGATGCGCTTATCATCCACATCTCTTCTTAAAGATAGATACCACCATTCGAGCAAGTGTTTCAGTTTTGCATTTTTACAGTTTCAACCTATTTCATTTATTCAATAGAAGATATTGTTCACTAGATATCTATGTTATTCTTCATATCTTTGTGTTTATTGCATTCAATCTGCTAATCAATTTCTTCTGCTCCTAAATCTGGATCAATTGGTTTTAGACTTTTTGGATAGCATAAGAAAGTAACCTGTAAGGTAATTCATCAATACAATAGAGACATGGTTTTCTATACTAATAATTAGCAAAGAGAGGCTTGAATTCAATCCAAATTAAGCATGGAACCAACCTAGAATAGAGGCCTTTACATTTCCAACCCTACAAACAAAACCAACCTCACATGCCTTCTTCCTTCTGAGTAACCATGATGGTGATTGAAAAGGTCTGAGTCAAAGATAGAATTGTGCTCTAAATTGGATTGAGAATAGAAACTATAAAACAAAGGACCCATTGGCATATTATATAGCAGGGGTACATTTTATTTTTTCCTTGACAACTAACTAGTTATTGTGTGTAGGTTATATTGAGAACAAATACCTTACAACCATCAAAAGAGAAAATAAATATCATAGACATATTTCTATATAGTATATGTGTTGGTGAAGAGAGTAGGATATAATTCCCTCACTTATGGATCACAAATTTAGGAACCAAATTTCAATGGTGATTAAAGTGGACCTATCCAAAGTATATGACATGGTAAGATGGATTTTCCTTAGACTAATTCTTATACATTTAGGTTTTTGTCATCATTTTGTTGTATGGGTGATGAACTGCATAATATCAATAGCATTTTCTACTTTAATAAATGGGGTAGCATATCCCTTCTTCAACCTAGGAAGAGGTATTATACATGGGTGTCCCTTATCCCCTCTCATTTTCCTATTAATAGTGGTGGGTTTGAGTAGGTTAATGAAAGAGGCATTATAAAATGGTAACTTTAGAACATACTTGTAATATCACACATGTAATATTTGTATATGAAGTTATAATTTTCTATGAGGGATCAAGTCTGGTAATTGAGAAGTGCGGGGGAATTTTGGATTTATTTTTTAAGGCAACAAGTATGGAAATTAACCTAGAAAAATTATCAATCTCCCTATGGGGTATATCTAATCAATAAAATAGTTATATTACTCAAAATATTCCTTATCAGTTGGTAGATATAGATCTCAAGATGAAGTATTTGGGTTTCCATATGAAGCCAAACTTGTACAGAAAATGTGATTGGTAATAATTAATTGATAAGGTGGAAAAAAATATAAATACATGGTGTAATTGGTGGCTCTCTAGAGGGGGGCCTTTGGTACCAATAAAACCATTCTTGGAAGCGATTATAGTATACTAGATATTGATATTTCTTAGGTACCAAAAGGTGTACTGAAAGTTATCAAACAATTGTGTTATAGCCTCATTTGTTTATGGGATAAAAGGAAGAAAGGGTTTTTTCTATATTCATGGAAAAAGATAGCTCTTCAAAAGAAAATGGATCTTAGGGACTAAAGAACCCATTTTTATTCTCCAAAGCACACATGAAAATATATATGTATATATATATGGGATTCTTAGGGTTTCTGCAAGGTGTGCATGACATGTGAGCACGTCATCTAGTTGGAGGTGCCTTTCTCCATCCCATGCCAACAGGGCATACGAGGATGAAGAACTCTTATATTACTCAAATGATCCTCTCCCTAGAGTTAACATCTTGACATCCCACATCCCATCCCATCCCTTGACTTACACACTAGGACCTGATGCACCTATTGATGATTCCACACACTTCTCTCATAACCCACCAGATCATGTTCACTACCTTTCTCTAGCCTCCTCCTCATGCAATCTCCCTTCTCCCACCCAAGACAAGGCCGCTCCTACAAATTCTTGCAAGGTAGAGTACACATCCTCCTTGTTTTCTCTATGTGAGGACATAGATATAGCATCCTCCCACACGTCTAGAAATGATAGACCAGTATAACCCAGTTTCCTCCATAATTTCACCATCGTCAGTGATCATTTGTACCTGCAGGAGACTTCAGAATATTTATTGCACCAGATAAACCACCAAATATATGGATTTATTTAGAACCTTCTCTCTAAGGACATTCTCTGTGGGGACCTCCCAAGAAATATGTTCTCCTCTGCCTCAAACCCTGGTGCTACTAACATGGTTGAACGAAGGAATCAAAATCATTATCTAAAGTGGAAAGTAGGGGCTACAAACTTGATTCTCGGTGAGAACATTTAGTTAAATGAGATAGTAGCGATGCAGCATGAAACCCTCATTAGCAGGTTTGTTAGCAAGAGACTCGTAGAAAAATAATTATGGAAATGGATTGCCTAGAATTTTCTTCCATTCCTGGGATATGTCACTAAATGCATGGTACTAGATAAAGGTTTGATGGAATGGAATTTTTTCTCACCTATGGATACACACAAAATACTCTCAGGTACTTGGTGTTTTGGAGCTTAATATTTATTCTTGAAAAAATGGTTGGTTGACTTTGATGTTACTTCTAAGAGAGTCGAATTTTCCCTAGTGTGGGTGCAACGTCTGAGCCTCCCCCTAATTTTCTGGTCTGAATAGGTCTTCAAAGAGATTGTAAATTCCATTGGTTTCTACTATGATGCAAACTATTCCTACTCCACCTCTGACTACATGGGAATGGATCGAATCCTGGTCATCATTAAAATATCTAATGGTATTGTGGATGAAATAACCATTAATTTCATAGGTACACCCTTCAAACAATCCCTGGATTATGAGGGCATACCATTTAAATTTGGTTGATGCCACTCCTACAACCACATTGCAAGGAACAACACCAACGGGAATCAAAAACTTTGTTGGACAAAGAATACCCAAGGCGTTGACTCCTCTTTCAAGAATAGGGGCTTGGTTGAATATCTCCTAGCTTCTCTATGGATCCCCACCATAGAGGAAGCACACCAATCCCTCAAGATCCAGCTAAAGAGGTAGCCCCTCCACCATGTAGTGAATTCACAACATAACTCTTTGGTAAAGTCTCTCTCCCCCCTATTTTTAACCCATTTTCTTCTGATGTTGCTTGTGTATTGAATTTTGATTTATTTTTTGGAGGCCCCTTGGATGTTCCCTTTCTTTTGAGACTCTTGGGTCTCTCAAGATCCAATTCATCCCCTCACATCCCCTTTCCCCCAAATGTCCCTCCATCCTCCCTAATTATCTTGTATCTCTCCCTTCCCCCTTCCCCTATCCTCTCGTCCCTCCCCCTTGCTCCTTCCTCCCTACCCCCCTCTCCCCCTCTCAAACACAACCTTTTCTCCCTCTCACAAACCCTTTCCACCTCTTACTCTAGTATATTAGGTGGAATTGGGGATTTTTACCCCCCTAAACAAAACCCACCTCGAGGGGAAGGAAATCCTTCCTTGCGTAATCTCAAAAACTAGATAGCATTGAAGTTCATTCTGGAAAACAAAAAACTATTTTTTGGGCCCTTACAGCAAAACCTCCTAGCCTAGTTTCAAGATGATTTTTTTATCCTATAACAGTTGTGGGTTGGATAACCCTAAAAAGGGCTAGCCATAAAATTCCCCTCCAAGATCCATTCCCCTTCAATTTTCCTCCTCCAAGAATCAATGATTGTTGTCAAAATATTTGAGACCTCCTTCTCAACCTCTCTCCCCGATTGGGATTTCCTTACTCTTGATTCCCATGGAATATCTAGGGGGATCATCACCAATTGGAAGAAATCCTCCCTCAAGCTCCTAAATTCTTGGGCCTCTTCCTCTGCTCTCTTCACACATTTCTTCTCAAATTAACTATACTTCAACTTTATCTGCATCAACATCTATGATACGTATTTAGATAGAAAGGAGTTTTGGAAATCCTTCTTTAACTCAAATCTAATGCATTAACATGTATTCATAGGATGAGACCTAAATTTCACCCTGGGAGACTGTGAAATTTGGGGGCCTTCTACCCTGAAGGATCTTCTCTCATATTTCTTTATTCATAAATTGGATTAAGTTGTCCTAACTGACATTCAACTTGTAAAATGCAGTCCCACTTGGAGGAATATGTGATATGGAAACGATAGGGTTTCTAAGAGACTTGACATATTCCTACTTTCAGATTATTTTCTTCAGGGCTCCCTGCACTCTGTGTAATGGGTAGCTTTGGGTGGCATCTCTTATCACAATCCCATCCTGCTAGAACTAGCTATATCTAGGAATAAGCCCCCCATCCCCTTAAAATTTAACCCTCTATTGATAGAATCCCAATCATATCAAAATGCCATAAAGGAATTCTAGGTTTCATATAACCCTCTCCTCCCTGAATCTCCAACCATTCAATTCATGGAAAATATAAAAATGGCTAAGGAGACCTCCATCTCCTAGAATAAAAAATGAAATAAGTCTAAAAACAAATCTCTATTATACATTGAAGAAAATATGATAGCCTAACATGCAAAAGAAACCTTGGGTCCTCTCTCAATGGAACTAAAGGAATAATATAAGATGCTAGACCACCAAAGGAGACAAATCCTACATAATAAGGAATGGGAATGGAGAATGAGAAGAAAATCCCTTTGGTTGTAAGTTGGATATTAAAACACAAAATTATTTCACCATTTTGCAAATAGCAAGAAACTCCACAACACCATCTGGTCAATTGACGGAAGAGATGGATCAAAGGCAACATCCTTTGAAGACTTAGTACATGAAGGAACAACACACTTTGAATCTCTATTCAAAACAGACTCCAAGGTGAACATTTATGCCATCATCAAAGTAGAAAGTCTCTTCCCTAAGTCCCATAAGGACAATCAAAAACTTATGGAAGAGATCACAATGGATGAGCTGGAAAAAATCATTCATAGCTTCCAGAAGGACAAAAGCTTGGGATCAGATGGTTTTCCAATTGATTTCTATAAATAATGTTTTGATATCATTGGTGAGGACCTTTTAAACATGGTCAAATACTCAAGAAGATCAGGTCATATCCATGTCCCCTTCAACACCACCTTCATAGCTCTCATTCCAAAGGTGGATAACCCATCTAGATTTGATCAATTCAGACCCATCTCTCTATGCAACAATTTCTACAAAATCATTTCCAATATCATTGCACATATAATCAAAGACACTCTAAGTGAAAACATATGAGATGAACAATTTGGTTTCCTACCAGGTAGACAAATCCATCAAGAAATCAGAATATCCCATAAAGTTCTATACTCTATTCACTCCCAAAATCATAGGTTCATTACATATAAGGTTGGCCTATCAAAATCCTTCGATAGAGTCAGTTGGTTATACATCAAATTAACTTTGATTCACTTGGGATTTGGTCACTCCTTCATCTCCTGGGTGATAAACTGTATATATTCTACCTATTTTTCTCTTCTCATTAATGACTCAACCACATCCTTTTTCAGACTTCATCGAGGTCTCCATCAAGGATTCCATCTTTCCCCTCTCCTTTTTCTTGTTTGTGTTTGAATGTCTCGGCAATATCATCCACAGTGAAGCCATAGCAACCAAGATCAAAGGTATAATAATTAGTTTCAACTTTTCCTTAACTCATCTTCTCTTTGTAGATGATATATTAATATTTTGTGAAGGGAACATCTCTTACATATCCACCCTAAAAGATATTCTCAATACCTTTTTCTTAGCTATGGACATGAAATCAAATAAGGATAAATATTCCTTATTCTCCTAGGGATTATCATATTTTGAATGTCGACATATTTCCAGAACCATGGGTACTCCTATCTTAAGGAATATCGAGGGAATGAAATACCTTACGTTCAATTTAAAGGAAAACAACTACAACAAATGATACTGGCAATGGTTTTGTGCTAAAATTGAAAAACAATTGCTATCTTGGAAAAACATATGGATTTCTTGAACTGGCAGGCTAGTGTTAGTCAAATTTTTATTAGAGGCTATCCCAGTCTTCTAGACATCATTGGCCTGGGTAGCTAAGGGAATTCTGGAAAAAAACATCCATCTCTCCTTCCAATTCCTCTGGTCGGGATTGCATGAAAAAATATTTATGATTTTGTCTTCAAAAAAAGGATATCATCCCCTAAGTCCTTTGGAGGATGGGGTCTAAAAAACATTCACCTTTTTGCACAATATTTAGCTGCAAAAAATGTCTAGAGTGTCATCACAAAATCGAGACTTTGGGCCCATATTGTAAAAGTGATTTATTTCCCTTCAATTTCTACCAATGACTAGATTAGGAAACCTCAAAAATCATCAAAGAACAGATCTATGATTTGGAAATCCACTCTCAATAATTTCCCCTTGATCATAAATTGGCTCATATGGAAGGTCATGAATGGTGAAAACATACATATTGGTAAGGACCATTGGATTAAATGCAAAGGAAAACAAATCCTCCAAAAACCATTTATTGATGACCTCAATAATGTAGTTTGTGTTCATCTCCAACAAATTTCCTAAAGGGACATGGTTATGGGCACTACCGGATAGTTAAGCTAGCAGGAAATAGGTTTGAATGAATATCATGCTCCTATTTGGAAGGCATACACATATTCCATGTTCACTTCCATGGTCAATCTATTTGACCAAAAGGACTCCCTAATATGGTCATTCAGCCCATCTAGGAATTATTCCCCAAAGCATGAATACATGGCACTGATTCTTGAACATATTGATGAGCCATCCCCCTGGTGGGGGACCACCCTCTAGAAAATGAAATTCCCAGCAAAATAAAAAAATCCATGTAGCTCCTCCTTAAAAATAAATCCCCCACCTAGGAAAATCTATAGAAGTGAATATTTGTAGGGCCTAATAGATTTTTCCTTTGCAGCCATGATAATGAAGATATCACACACATGTTCATACACTACCCTTTCACAAAAAATTTTTGGTCAGACATAAAATATACTCTTGGTACTTTTTATTCTTGGGAGGTATCCTCCATTGACGAGGCTATAACTTCTTGGCTCACTTCCTTTTCCTCCACTTCCCACAAATCCCTCCCTCTCATAATGGCCTGGGGCATCTACTTTTCCCGTAACCATGCCATATTTGACAATATTGATCCCTCTCCCTCCTAAACATCCTCATCCTCCCTATCCATCCTCCAAT
>ML777973.1:748691-761763 GCA_009831015.1 Picea engelmannii
CCCCCCCCTTGCATTGACTCTTCGTCCCCCTAGGATTTATTTGATGGTGCAACCCCAAGGCTCTCCCTCTTCGGGGATATAAGGGGTATCCTATATCTGGATACATCCACAAAAATATTCTTTGTGTCCCATATGGGAAACGCGACCAACAATATTAGTGATTTTATGGCGGTAAAACTTCCCCTTACCTTCACAAAGGAAAAAGGAATTACACACATCAATATTTTTGGTGACTCTCTGCTAGTGATAATTTGTACAAATGGAAGTCAATCATTGCATGCATACACTCTTCAACAAGTTTTGGATAATAACAGAAGGATCCTCACTTTATTCACTCATGCTACTTTCTCACATGTCTACAGAATCTAGAATCAAGAAGTGGACAAACTTTCAAAGGTTGGACTAGACCTAGAATTAGACCAAGGATGTTTGAAAATATGGGAAGAGGGCTCGCTTGGTTCCTCAGAACATCTTCACAACTCTTGCTCCTCTTGTTGAATAATCTCTTTGAGGCACTCTATGCCCTCTTTTTGGATCTATTTTGTTTGCAAGCTAATTTCATCTTGGTTCTACATATGTTTATCTCCCCTACAAGGGGTGGATTGTATATCATGAGTTTTTTTAGGCCATTTTGGTATCAAATTTTGAAGAAATATTTAGTATAATCATGGACCTCTTTTTTGTCAACATGACAAGTTTTGTATAGGAGAAAACCACTTCTTCTTTTTTTGTGGTGAATATAAAGGAATATTATGGCATATACTATTGTAATTTTATCTACATGAATAAAATTACTTTTGTTTTTCCACGGGGGGGATAAAAACTTCCCCACCCAACCATTGAGCTACAACCACTTGACCTTTGTGTCTGTGTGTGTGTGTCTATGTGTGTGTGTGTGGGTGGGTGGGTGTGTGTGTGTGTGGATATTAATTCAAGGAATAGAATTGTGGGTATAGGTAATAAAAACGAAGTATTTAGCTATTGATTAAGTGGCGTATTGGGTAAGGAATCCTATAAAACAAGTTCAAAATGATTCAATAATCTGGAAAGTGATCAACTCATCCTTCCATTTGGTTGGAAACTAGTTGATTCGGCAAGTTGGTAAAGGATACAAAGTAAAAATTGGCCTTGATCCATGGGTAGGGAGAAAACAATTGCACAAATTACTTCCCCAATTGATACAAGAGATAAGAAGTAAAGGTTATTATACAATTAGACGAGTTGTGAACTAGGAGAGGTAAACTTTATGGAATAAACATTGGCTAGCCTAGAGCAAGATTGGACTTGGGGAAGAATATGCAGTGGCATGGAAAAGATACACAAACACTCTAAAAGATAGTAATGTTAGAATAAGATATGAATATGATCAGTTGGTTTGGTCACTAAATCCAATTGGGACCTATGTGCCCAGAATAGGTTATAAAGATATTTCTAAGGAAGGAAGGGAGGAAAAACATGTCTAGTGGTGGAAAAACATCTAGAAATTAAAGAGCCCATCAAAAAAAAATATTCATGTGCTTTATTTTAAACAATAAGGCTCCCAATTGGGATGTTCTACAAAAGATAAATTGTATTGGACCTAGTTAGTGTAGAATATTTCAACAAGAAAAATAAACTAATGTACATTTAATCATGACCTGCCTTATACAAAGGTGGTCTAGAAAGAAGTGGAAAGGATGATTGGGTTAAAAAATGGTTGGGTAGATGAAGACATAAAAGAGGTTTTTAGTATCTAGTGTGATAAGAAGGATACAAAAAGGATCATAAATCTTCCTTTAAACATAACTTGGGGAGTCTAGTTGTCCAGGAACCTAAAGTTGTCGAGGGGAAAAAAACTTTACCTCTAAAATGTGTTGTTGAGGCTCTAAAATTATTAAATTCTTACCCACAATTTTAGGAAAAGAAAATTACATGAAATATCAAGGAAGAGGTAATAAAAGGGGCATTCCATGGGCATACCTTGATGGTGTTGTTATAGAAAAAATTTCCTCACTCCATGCATCTTTCTTTGATGGCCTTCCACTTCCCTCTACAAAATTAAATTCCCCTTTTTTTTCACTCCAGAGCTAAAAATTCATATTTTTTTCCATATACGTGACCTACCAGTTAGATAACTCATGTATATGCAGGTTGCTCCACTAAAACCTACATACATCGGGTTTGGTGCTCAAAAATTAAAAAATATGTTAGGTTTCCATGCCATGTCACATGATCCATGATCCTTTACCTTCCATATATTGGAAATGCTCCAACTTGACCCTTCAATTACATTTGAATTCTATATATTGATCCATATCCAATCCTTGAGGGAATTCAACACATTGAGAGAAAAGACACTCTGGAGAAATTTCACTTCATATTGAGTCTAAATCCCTTTGTCCTTGAAAGTTTGAACTTCTTATGTTCATCCCCCAAGCTCTTCATATCTTGTGATGGAGAAATTCATTGAATCCTACTTGTGAGATTTCCTTTGTGGAGGATTGAAGTGGTGGAGGCCCAGCTGGAGGGACTTGGTTTTTCAGTTCTAATATGTTTTGTTACAGAATTTTGCCACCTTTGTACTTTTGTTGATTACATTAATAGAAATACTCTTTTCTCATCTAATTGATATCTTGCAAATGTTTGTATTTCTTTCCATGGGTGCATTTGTTATGTATGTTAATTTATTATGCTAATTTATATGCTAACATTATATATCATCACCACATGCTTGTGTATCTTGGTTTTTGAAGACAAGTTGCAGGTATAAATCTTTGGGTCATGTATTCAATGGTGGTCTTCTTCGAACATCCAGACAAGGTAGAATTTTATCCTTCTCTTGTTAGAATTTCATTTATATAGAATAATTGAGATTAGATTTCATTTCTAGGTGTAATTATGTCTGTTGTGGTTTGCCCCTAGACATAGAGAGATATTCCTCGTAATAGAATTGGCGACTCCGCTAGGGAGATCTCCTTTTTGGGGTATTAGGTGTTTTTCTCCTTTATTTTCTCTCTGTTTTCCTAAGTTTCTATGGAATCTATTGCTTGACATCTTGTGTCTTTCCTTGTATCTGAGTTTCTTGGACTAACCCTTGCCCTTGCAATTTTGTTTTGGCATACATGGGTTTTCCCTTGACAGACGTGTATATACATGAGTTGTTTGTCTTTAGGGCACGTACATACACATATGTTCCCTGAACAATCGCGTGCATCATCTCTTGAGTATTTTTGGTTGAGTTTGGTGTTTGGTGGGTGAGTTTGTTTTGTTTCTAACACTTCTTGGTTCCCCATTCTGACTATTAAGTGTATATAGAGTGATAGGAAACCTTTTTATTATTGAATTTTTGGGAAAAAAAAAATCTTGTCATTTTTCTCATTTGTTGTCCTTGCATACTAGTCTGGGTAGTTGCTTATTGGTATCCTACTTGGATTCTCTTCTTTTTCCTACAATAGGGTCTTCCTATGAAGTTGTTATTCAATCATTTCATTTTCTTTTCATTATATCGAAAATACAAAAATATTTCCTTTATTGCATTTTACTTATGGAATTTACACTTTTGGTTACTTTGAATTGATTTTGGCATATTATTTCATTGAAATAATAAAGATTGCATTTTGGAAAACAACATTTAGAAGCATACCATCTCATTGAAAATCAAGACTAGTACTTAGTAGTGTTTTTACATTTGCTTCTTTTTATATATGTTGAGTCGTAATACCATCAGTTTCACCATCGCACCTCTTGAGTAAGAAGAAGACATTAAAATTAACATTGATTAATTAAAATTGATTAGAAACGATTTTATTTTTCAAGGTACACAAACAAGCATAGGACCTAGGGCCTTGGAATAGGATTTTGTGAGTAAAATTCTCCAAGGCTATAAAACTGGACGTATGTGTCTTACCAGGGAGTGGTTAAACCCATTATATAATTGGTGTCCTCAGGAGGCTCTTCTCACACCAGAGTTAAGAACGAGGTCGTGTGAATTTTTTGTGGAGATATCCCTCTAACACCTTCCTAGCGTCAGAGATATTTCTTGGGTTTTATTCATATCTGGGTGTCTTGCTAGTGCCTTTACCTCCGTGAGAGGTGATGCTTTCGATATTTTGGGCTTTTCTACCCTTCCCATACGGTGGATTTTACTTGTGATTGCTCACCTGAGCATTGGTTATATCTTGGTGGTGTTAGTTACTTGTCATAGGTAGCCACATAGGTTACTTATAGGGGTTATTCTGCAAGTACCCTAAGTCAGATAAGGGTCGGAAAGCACACAGACTTTATGGAGGATTTCCTCTATGGAGGGATCTGACCAACTACGTTGTGAATCCTACGAGGGTCCTTATAACTGATTACGACACCTCCACTCTATTTTTGTGGAGTCTCAGGACCCTCTTGGGCGAGGAATACCTACTTTAGTTCGGGAGGTCCCTTTTAGCCATCATATATTGTTTTTGTTCATTGGCCTTTAGATTTATTTAGGAGTGTTCTATTTGATTATTAGTTGGCCTTAGGATTTTGTATTATGTCATGAGTTTTTACTGCTATGGTTGGTGGAGCCCATGTGACTCCCTCATTTAGCGCTACCCAGCACATGGCATTTGCTCAGTCCATGGGGACAAATCCTTTTTTATTTATGTACAATATGTCATATAATAGTACTCAGTCAATGCATTGGGCCTCTAATCCTTTCTCTTTTAGTATGCCAGACATGAATTCACACTTGTCATCCTTTCTTTTGACGTCTCATGTGAATCCTAGTTTTGGGTCTCAGGGCATGACACCTCCTTATACTCATTTTTCATTTGGTAGGGGTCATATCCCTCAATCAGCTCCTATGGTAGGAGGTTGGAATCCTCCTTCCTCTATACCTAGTCCTAGCTTCACTTTTCCAGGAGAAAGTGCTCAAATGGGTGGTCCTTATACTTCTTATATACCATCCATTTATCCTTCTTCCACTATGTTGGCTCCTACGAACGCTTTTCTCATGGAGAACCTCCCCCTAACCTATGGTGTTTCATATGAGTTGAGTTAGTTTTATAGTATGGGTAACCCCTTTCACGAAGTTCCTTCATCTGGGGGAAACGTATATCCTCATATGAGTAACCCTTATCATGTCACTTTCTTCTCACAAGTAGCTTCCTCGGTGATGATGCCCTTACAACCCTTTATGAATCAGTTGGCAGGAAGATACTATCCTACTGGGTAGGGCCATGGTGTTGTCCCTTGACCAAGTTTTGAGGAATACTTGGTCATATTTTACCATTTTTGGGACTTCAACAGCCTGTCAAAGATGGAGTGTCAGGCGAAGCAGAGATCACAGGATCTCGATCCACTTTTGGGCCCCTTTTAGGGTTTTGGGTTAATGTAATGGGAAAGGGATGCCAGCCCGTGGGATTAACCACGCTTAGGCCCACTTTTGTAATGTATAAATAGAAGGATAGGCAATGTAAGAAGTAGTAGATGTGATTTCTTAGTGAAATCGGTAGTTCATTTATGTGATGCCGAATAAGTGCTATGTGTGAACTGTGTAAGGCTTGCAAGGCTAAGTGCAAGTTACTGTGTGGTTGATATAGAAAGATAAGTGTTGTAATGCAAGGAAGAAGGATCTAGTGAACTACGCAGATCTTTTGTCCTATGCAAAGAAGGGTTTTGGTGGCTTTGTGCTTGTAACAAATTGAAGACGATAATAAAGAAGAATATCTTGTGGATGTAGCTCCAGGGGGGGTTGAACCACATAAATCTGTGTGTTATGCTTCAATGTGTTTATCTTGTCTTATGTTATGTGCTTTGATATATCCACTTATGCTTTGTGATTATTATATATGTATGAATGTTAGATATGATGTGTATGAGGATGCTTAGTGTTGATCTACTAGATATGATCTGGGTTACTATGGTTAAGTGCTGAAACACTATAAATCTGAGTATTCATTGCGAAGCTCTGTGTTGTCTGTGAAGTATAATAAGGGTTAAATATTGATGAATGATCTATGCTAAGTGCCCTATAAAATATATAATCATAGATCTGTGTCCCAACTAAGGTTGCAGACACCTGAGTCTTGCAACCACCCCTGCCTCTACCTCGGGTGAGACTTCATCTACTTCGCAGGTGTTGCTGAAAGGGCCAGTAGTTAGGGCTTTGTTGGTGCTCTCTTGAGCATTGAACCCTCGGTCTACCCCTATGCCAACAAATGGTTATGTTGTCGAGACCTGAAACTGTGATTGCTGGGAACCGAGGAAGAAGAAACTTTGTGCAAAAGAAAGCTCTGTGTGTAAATTTGTTGCCCTAGTGTGCAACTTTTTACTCGACCTATGAAGCTTTGTGCCAGGAATAAGGTCAGATCTAAAGAAAGGAAGATCGGATCTGAAGAAAATAAGTGAGATTTGAATGCTCTGTGCTCAAAGAAAAGTAAAAGTGGGAATTTCTAGAAAAAAGAGAGGTCAGATCTGCAGAAAAGAGGTAAGATTTGTAAGCCCTGTGCTCTAATAAAGGTAAGAATAGTTAAAATTTCTTAGATCTGGAAGCTTTGTGCTCTGTAGAAGTAAGATAAGTGAAATATTTTGTTTCTAGAGCATGTATATAGGTATGTTTGATAGATTCGGTCCTAGCTTAAAACCTAGGGCATTAATAGATGAAAGAAAGTTTGATATGAATAGATCTAATAAGCATAATGATAGATATGTTATACCTATGCATAGAAATAATTTTTGGACTAACAAATGGATGCAGGATCCTAGAAAGATTTTTTTCCAGGCTAGCTACCATGATCCTGGTGCGCAGTACAGAAGAAGTTGGGGATGATTTAAGAGAAAGAGAGGATTGACCCTATGTTACAGTTGTAGAAAACTAGGCCATCTAGCTAAGGAATGCCTTGGTGGAAAACCCAGTTGTCTCTGTTGCAAAGCCTTGAACCACGAAGTATTGGATTGCCCTAGAATGATTTCTAAGCTTGAAAGAATGAATTTGCATGAAGAAAACCCTAGGACAGCCCCAGAAATAGCAAAACCACAGAAAGAATCAGATAAAGTATTAATACAGATGAAAGAAACCCTGAAGGAACATAAAGGTGTTTGATTACCAGATATCTTCAAAGAAAAGGAACAAGTCGAAGCAAGACTAGGAGACTTCGACATTAACTGTATTCTTGATGAAGAAACACAAGTGAACATTATGCCAGAAAGAACTTGGGAAGCTATAGGGAAGCCTACCATGATTCCTTCACTAGGAGGAATAGGACTATTTAGAGGAAAACTGATGATGTTATGTGGAAAACTCGCTCAGATACCTATGACAATCAATGGAACTTCGACAGAAGAAGATTTTGAGATTATCAAATTTATTAAGGACGGTGCCCCGTTCACTATGTTACATGGAAAACCTTGGATTGAGAGAGATCAAGCCACAAAGAAGGAAGAATAAAAGGTATTACAACAGCAGAGACAAGAGCTAAAAGATTTCATGACTAGAAGGATCGCGTAGTTGATTAAGGAATAAGAGAATAAATCAAAGCTATTTGACACTAGACTCTCAGATGTCAAAGAATTAGGGGACTCACAGAAGATTGGAGTATATGTACCAGATATAGATGAAGTAGTTCTCTTGAGTCTTAGGAAAGAACCTCAGCAGCGCGAAGTGACTATGCCCAAGGAAAATAAGAATCAGAACGAGAAAAGAACTATCGAGACAAAGCACATAGGGAAGAAGGATAGAAATCTAAGTAAAAAGAGAGCTCAGATAGACAGGCTACAGAGGGTTCCAAAGGGAACCTTTCCGAAAGAAACTTTGCAAAATTAGAGCTTCATCGGGATATCAGAACAGCGACATGGGTCACTTTGCCATGGTGAAGCAATATAGCCATTGGAGGCCGATATATTCGATCGACTACCGCTCCGAAAAGATCGAAAAGCATTGATGTCTCATCACCAAACCATTATACCATGCCATAACAGACAAAACCAGAGTTAAGGAAGCCCCATATCTATTGCAAATGATCCATTACAGAGTTACTTACTCAATCCATCGTGCTATGCATGGAAGACACTTTTGCTAATCGTGAATTTAAGTCTGCAGACTACCTGAATTGTGAACAGTGATTACTTCACCCTTACTCTCTACCTTACTATAGTACCTATGTTACTTTGAGAACCCAAGCTATTGATCCTGAGCCTATATGTCTGACGAATTTAGCGCAGCTGAAGAATCTGTAAAAGAGGTACTCTCTAGCCTCAGAGCCGAAAGAGTCATGTCGGAGCAAGGATTGTCTACAGGTTTACAGGCATCATCAACGAGAGGAGTGCAAGCCTCCCTGTCGACTACTTGAGCAAGAACATCCTGAGCCGGCACCGAAAGAAGAACCAAACATAAATATGACATGGCCAACGTGAAGTTGGTTCCATTCATCCTACCTTCTTACATACCACCTCTGAGTGGTGCGATCAATAGAGATAGTGTGCCTAGAGACTGTGAGTACAATCTAGTCAATGCGTACTTGCCAAAAAGAGTACGCACAGTCCATGCAAATCACGACAATATTGCATCATTGAAGTTTAGTGACTTCAAACTGGGAGATTGTAAAGTTTACATCATACTTTCCCCATACAAGTACCTAACCAGAACCAAGGGAAAGAATTTGAAGATTGTCCCTCAGCACTGGACGATGAACCTCGCGCAATCTACTCTGTTCAACGTTATGAAGATACCACACTTCGGCAAACACCAGGAGGTGAATGCTTGTGTGAATGTTTTATTGGCGAGTTACCATGGAGGATACTTATGGTTGAATTGTCGCATAATAGTTGATCTAGAATTGATCGACCGAATCACTAGGCTTAGCATGCAGGGCCCTGATCCCCATGATTACTATCCTAGAAATACCGCGGATCATGCTCTTGCTCAAAATATCAAAGAAGCTTATGGCGATGTTGAGAAAGGTGTGTGAGGCTACAAGGTAGCTTCTATTGAAAGTGGTGCAGTGCACCTCGCCTGTCAACTAATCGCAAGGAAGTTGGTACACAATAATTGACCCACGCAAGTATCCAGCTTTGTAGTCGACCTCGCAAGGAAGTGCGCAGAGGAACTACATATGAACTAGGAGAAGTACCTGGTGAATCAACTAGAGATTGACTGCAGAGAAGCCCAGGATCAGGGGCATGAATTTCATTTTTGTTGGCTCTTGATACTTATATATTTTGTTGCATGGGAGCTACCGGAAGGTGCAACCTTCCCCAACATTGACCCCTTTGAACCACTAGCTACAAAGTTCAGTACATTGTGGTACTTGAATGACATGAACAAGCAGTGGCAATCTAATGTTGTATTTCATACCTACTACACCCAGTTGAAGCTTGCCATCTAGTCTGAGCCTCGCATGACCTTGAATACTTTACACAGGTTTCTACCTTTGATAAAGTTCAGTGCAGACTACCATTTTATATATATTACATCACGCGCTGATGAGAACAAGGAATAACTTCAGTCTTATTATAATATGACAGAAGAAGACCTGGAGGAAATCACCAAGGAATGGTCGGCTTACCTCCTTATTCCAGCAGACCCCGCAGAAGTGTCCGACATTGATATCCCAGAAGTTGTGCAGAATACACTTGGGCCCAGTAAGACAAAGAAAACAAAGTAGACAAAGAAGGATGAGGAAATCCAATATGTAGACAACAGATCTATAAGAACCAAATCCGTTACACCAGAGCAAGGAGGTAATGGTGAAGACTTAGAGGAAGTTGAATAGAGACCAGGAGATGAAGTAGAGATCATAAAGAAAAGGAAGGGTTCACCTCCAGAACCTTCCTCCCTGAAGAAATCAAAAGCACCCGTGACTAAGCTGAAGACCACGATCACTCCAGATGACTTCAGTTTTCTCATCGCATCTATGAACGAAGCCATAGAAGAGATAACAGAAAAGAAATAAGATAAGCAAGAGACAATGTACAACAGAATCAAGATCGAGCTCCAAGGAGTACAGCAAGCTCTCCAGTCTAGACGCGTAGTCTCCTCTGCGCCCCTGCCAGAAGGAAAAACAGAAGAAGGAAATGAACCAGTTCAAATCTGCAATATTGTTGATGCATTTGAAGTACACCTTTGAAAGGCATGGGAAGAAACAATGCAAGCCACCCAGGCCTTAAAGCAAGCACGGGAGGAAATCATTGAGCAACGCCAAGCTGCGCAACAAGAGAAGGACACTCTCCAAGTGAAATTTGAAGAAGACAGAGCAAAGATCCAAAAAGAGAAAGAGAAGTTGCTCGTGAAGCAGATTGGGATTGAAGAAGTAGACAATACAGCATTTCACTCTGTGACCAGCTTAGAAAAAAAGGCAAAGGACCCCATAGAATGCCAAGTGATGACGCTTGTTGAAGTTATTCAATAACTTCAACAAAGAGTCATGGACTTAGAGCTTCAGACCATACCATAGACCCCACAAGAAGTGCATGACGACTGAGAAATAACTTCCTGGAGCACCGTAGAAAGGATTAAAGCACTCACTAAGGAATGCAAATAGTTAAGTAGCAGAAGTTCACAGATCTACGAGAACCTAACTGAGAACCCAGAATTGCATAAATTGGAGTCACAACTCCAAGAGGTGAAGTACGACGATGAAAATATATAGGTGTAGTTGAAGG
Organism: Picea engelmannii; assembly: GCA_009831015.1. Classification (NCBI taxonomy): domain Eukaryota; kingdom Viridiplantae; phylum Streptophyta; class Pinopsida; order Pinales; family Pinaceae; genus Picea; species Picea engelmannii. Next base: position 759,306 of record ML777973.1, read on the forward strand.
CCCTATCACCCATAGTAAGAATGAAGAGGTTTCCATAGAAATGCACTGGCCAACAAAAAATTCACACACTTCAGAGTAAAGTAATGGAAGTCTCTCAACGACTTCAACCAGTGCAAGAAAATGCATGCCAATTGTTCATTGAAGTTGAAAGCCAAGGAGTATAACTTGAATAGGTTGTGAATACAGTAGAACAACGCCTATAAGGGTCGGTGAATGAGGCACTCATCTAGGAGTTCATCGAGCAAGAGGTAGTAGCAATGCAACAGGTGGAAGAAGCTCGAGCCAAGCTCGAGGAATTCAAAGCAGAATTGGTCAAACCTGAGTGACTCAAGACGAGTCACAGGTGAGTGTTGGGGGCATGTTGACCCTTAACCAAGTTTTGAGCAACACTTGGTCATATTTGACCATTTTTGTCACTTCGACAGCCTGTCATATATGGAGTGCCAAGTGAAGCAGAGATCATGGGATCTTGGTCCACTTTTGGGCCCCTTTTAGTGTTTTGGGGTAATGTAATGGGAAAGGGATGTCGGTATGTGGGATTACCCATGCTTAGGCCCACTTTTGTAATGTATAAATAGAATGATATGAAATGTAAGAAGTAGTAGATGTGATTGCTTAGTGCAATTGGTAGTGCATCTATGTGATGCCAAATAAGTGCTATGTGTGAACTGTGTAAGGCTTTCAAGGCTAAGTGCAAATTACTGTGTGGTTGATATTGAAAGCTAAGTGTTGTAACGCAAGGAAGAAGGATCTAGAAAGATGCGCAGATCTTTTTTCCTATGCGAACAAGGGTTTTGGAGGCTTTGTGCTTGTAACATCTTGAAGAAGATAATAAAGAAGAAGATCTTATGGATGTAGCCCCAAGGGGGGGTGAACCACGTAAATCTGTGTGTTATGCTTCAACTTGTTTATATTTTCTTATGCTATGTTCTTTGATATATCCACTTATGCTCTATGCTTCTTAGAAATATATGATTGTTAGTTATGATGTGTATGAGGATGCTTAGTGATGATCTACTGGATATGATCTGGCTTACTATGGTTAAGTGATGAAACACTGTAAATCTGAGTATTCACCGTGAATATCTGTGTTGTCTGTGAAGTATAATAAGGGTTACATACTGATGAATGATCTATGCTAAGTGCCCTGTAAAAGATATAATCACATATATGTGTCCCAGCTAAGGTTGCAGACACCTGAGTCTTGCAACTGCCCTTGCCTCTACCTCGGGTGAGACTTCATCTACTTCGTAGGTGTTTCTGAAAGGGTTGGTAGTTAGGGATTTGTTGGTGCACTCTTGAGCATTGAACCCTGGGTCTGCCCCTATGCCAACACATGGTGTATACCAGAACAATTTTTTTCTTGTGATCTCTCAAAACTATTCTTTCATGTGACCTTGGTGTCATATGTTGCAACCAGCCACTGCAAGTCATGCTAGAAGAAAATTTTCAGTCACTTCAAGTCATATTAGCATTAAGTCACCAACCTCTTCTAGTTATGTTCGATACCCGCAACCAACCTATTCTAGTCATGTTGGAGACCTATCACCAGCCTCTACAAGTCATGTTAGGGGAAAGCAACCAGCCGTTGCAAGTCATGTTGGGGGCACAACTCTAGTCACTGCCAGTCACACTTGAAAAACATCACCAACCTCTACAATTCATGTTGGATATCTGCTACTAGCCTCTGCAAGTCATACTGGGAGTATGTCACTAGCCACTACAAGTCATGATGCGAGAATTGATACAATTGAGAATCCTATATGGATAGGACATGTTGTCATCCTTATACACACTTGAAAACATGGAAAAAGTCTCAATCCATTTATTGTGTCCTTGGAGGCACAATGCCTAAATCCAAACCCACTGTCACTTCGATTTGGATTTCTTCCGTCTAGGCTCACTCCTAGGGAAGCCAAGGTGGGTACACCCTAGTTACTATGTGAATTATTAAATGAAATCTAGGAGTTAATTTTAGTTTTTTAAAGGTAGGGGGAAGCTAGCCTATATGAGAGGCAACAAATGCAATGCACACCTTTAATGAAAAGAATCCCTTTCTCTAAGTCAACTATGACTAGTGCCTAAGGTTGGGAAATGGGGTCAATTAAGTTACAACAAAGATCTAAATACAAAAGAAAGAATAACTTTACAACTTAAGTGAGATACAATTACAACAATTATCAACAAATAAAGAATAGTTAGATGATTCAACAATATACAAAAATACAATTACTTACAGATGTACAAATGAAAGGAAAGATGCACTTGTTATATCTATTATATTTGTGAAGCAATAATTGAACTAACCCTCTATGGATTTTGCAGATAATAAAGGATATAGCTCAAAAATACATTTACCACAAAGTAACATCTTACAACCCAAGCTTGAAGGCCCCAAATGAGAGGTGCACAACTTCAAGGAAGGAAGCTTAAGCACTAGTGCACAACTTCAAGGAGA
>ML777974.1:10423-22701 GCA_009831015.1 Picea engelmannii
AGTAATAAGGTTAGTGGTCCTTTTCCATGCATTTACTATGAAAGAGGGGTTTAAATCTTGGGTTGTAGGTAAAAAAGTAGTTTCTTTTCGGTCAAAATCTGCATGCAAGTCTGACTAGTTTGCTAGTCCGTAGGGTGTTTTTCCCAACAACACATGGACCAAAACATGATGAAGCAATGGATACTGTGACTTTCGTCGGGTGACCCAAAGGAGTAAATAAAACTCAGAGGATTGGCTCAGTGCAGAGGTTCAGGGGATTAAAATGTATGCAAATACAAAGTGTCATGTTCAAGGGCGACTGTAAGAGTTACTGGTAGTGTTCTGAAAAACTGCTTGGCTTGCTTCCTTCAATTTTTTCCCCCATCTAGATAGACAAGTACATCTTTTTAATTTAACGAGATCGAGGAGGGTAACACATGCTCGATATGACTCACCTTCGGTAAGTCCCTCTTCCTTTATTTAACGAACTGGAAGAAGTAAGGGTTTGGTCCCATATGGGCCCTTCAATGTGTAATTGTTTAACGAGTCTAGAGAAGGTAAAATCGGTGGTTTTTCATATTTAGAGAGTCTGAAAACAACTTAAAGATGACTCCAATGTTGTCCTTTTTTGTAATGTTAGTCTTGCAAGGATGAAAAATATATAAATTATCACTTGAAAGATGCCCTTTCAAACCTTTTAACGAGTGGGAAAGGAAGCAAGATCACTCGACAATATTTTCATGTTTAGAGAATCTAAAAAGAGGTTAAAGGAGACTCCATGGGGTTCCTTTTTTGTGTAACCATGCGAACCTGAAAAAGAGATAAAAGGTTGCTTGGTTTCATTCTCATGTATTTACGAGCACGAGAAAGAACAAAGACTAAGATCAGTATGCCCCCATCTTGAAAGCTAGTGACTTATCTCCAGAATGATCATCAAAGGCTGGACACATGCCCCCCAAGCTTCAATTCATTCACCGACTTTGAGGTTGTCACCAATTTCTCTACTAGATGGAGAAAAAGGATAAGGGTGGATGAAATGAAGGTTCAAATACGAGACCTAACGAAAGACTCGACTCAACAGTAGAGGTGACTGTTTCATTTTTTAACGAGCTTGACACAGGAAAAGAACTATGCTCAGGGATCCAGGTTCAGTCCCCATACCTCTTTTTCATTTTTAAAGAGCTAGCCACAGAGAGGAAAACTATGCTCAAAGATTTTGTTTCATTGTTTAACAAGCCTGCCAGAGAGAAGAGAAAACTATGCTCGTAACCTCTGTTTAATTTTTTAACGAGCTTTCCATAGAGAAGAGAAAATATGCTCGTGACCTCTTCTTGATCATGGCTTCCAAGAGGATAATTCTCTGGAAGAACACCATGTCAAGGGACAAAACTCGGTCATGGATTCCAAGAGATCTTCACTGGATGGAAGAAGAATGCTTCGGAAGGAACACATGTCGAGGGTCTCGTCAGGGGTAAGGAGATCAGGCTCCAATAGCCCTACCGAAGAAATCACCATGTCAACTACCAGATCTAATTCATTGGAAGTTGAAGTCATGGGAGACAACGCCACATAATTGACCTATGGCAGGGGTGATACCGACTGCATATAAGGCCCGTTTAAGGAGGTCATTGGGTTGATGGTCAAGTCAAGGCCAAAAATGAAAGTTGATCAATAGTCACCATTCTTCCATTGTGAGGGAAATATATCACAAGGAAAAAAGTGGACACAATAGATTTCATGGCATAGACATAATCTCACCCAAGGAGTAAATCAAAATCCAAGGGGTCTTGGACTACCATAACATCAATAAAGACAGTTTTCCCTCCCAAAGTTATGAGAAAATGAGGGAGGATCCCTAAAGGGTGATTGGTTCTTCTGTTAAAAGAGAATTGAGTCTGGGTAACCAGCACAAGCTGAGGATAACCCAAATCTTGCCAAGCAATAGAGGACAAAATACTAACGGACGAACCCTTGTCTATTAACGTCTGAGGAACGTCCCGACCACAAAATTTTACTGTAATCTTGAAAGGAATGTGAGAGGGAAGATGAGGTCTAGTTAGCACACCTCAATCAAAAAGGATGGCCTCGTTACTTGGAGGAGGTTTCGCAGGAGAAGGAGGAATGCCCCCCAGCATTGTAGAATCTGTATCAATGAGAAAAATGTGGGTAGTATCGGGTTTACTCTCTAGCGGGAGAGTAGGCGATTGATAACGACATCAAATCAACCACTTGGGTTTCATTCTCCAAGGGGAGAATGGGGTCGACAGGTGGAAACAGATCGACCGCTTGGGTTGCACTCTCTAACGGGAGAGCGGGATTGACCAAACATGGGATCGGATCAACCACTTTGTCAACTGGTTCAACTAAGGACGTGACCAGATTGAGGACATGATCAACTGGGATGACCGATGAAGGGATCGGAGCAACCACATTGGCATTCTTCAGATGAAGGGTGGGACTGACCAATGAAGGGACTGGATCAGCCACTTGGGTTTCACTTTTCAGATGAGAAGTGGGGTTGATCTATGATAGAACTGGATCAACTACTTTGGTTAGTGGTTCAACCGAGGATGAAACTAGATTGACCACCTGGTCAACTAGACTGACCAGGGATGGAACCGGATTGACCATTCTATCAACTAACAATGGGTTAGGGGAAATCTTACGATAACCAGTTGGAAGTTGAAGTTGTTCCAAAAGAGAAGAAGCTTCGTCCATACGAGGACAAAGGTGAGAGTAGCGGTCACCTTTGCATAACATGCAAGGGAATTTGAGAGTTGTCTTCTTCTTACCAACCTTAACGTCACTAGTTGACGAGGTATCACCGACATGACCAACAGGGGCCGATGATGTGGAGGACCACACTTCTAAGACCTTGGGAATACCAGGGAAACCCCTCTGGAAAGAATACCTTCCTAGTTAATAGGGAGTGTTAATATTTTTGGTGTAACTACGAAAGATATTCTTGTTATTTTGTTTTAGTCAAACCTTTAAAAGGTTATTATAATTATATTGTACAAGTCGGCTCAATAAAAATTATTATGTTATTGGTATTTTACTTATAATTGTAAAAATCCCCATTGTCGCTAGTCGGCCATGTTTTATGGGTTAGTTAGGTCAAGAGCCATGTCTCTTCAAGAGATATTGTTGTGTATAAATAGAGGATAGGTTCCTCTCATTTGGATACACACTCACACACTTCTCTTGTGCATCTTGGAGCACATAAGAAGGTCTTGCGTACAAGCCTTGGAGACTAGTTTTTTTGGTGTTTTGGTCTTGGTCTTTCTTGGAGAGCTATAGCGCATCATTGTACTAGTTGAAAAAATCTATGTTGAGGATTTTGGTTGCTGGGTTTTCTCCCCCACAAGGGTTTCCCAGGATAATCTTTGTGTTCTATTGTATCTGTGATTCTCTATCTTTCAGTAATCCTACTACAATTGCTATGAATTAAATAATTATAATTATGTAACTAAAAAATTTAAAATTCCAACATTTTGTAATATTCAAAATAATAGAATCAAGTAATAATAACACATTTATATAAATACAAAGTAAAACAAAATATATTATAAAAACAAAACTAATTTGAATCACTCAAAAAAACCAGAAACCTAAATACAACAAAGATAAATAAACACATGAAAATAAAGACATTTAAACTTTTAATTAACTATATTACTATAATTATTGTTAAATAAAATAATAATAATAATTATTTAAAAAATGCGAAAACTAAATAATACAATTGAATCTTATACATATTTCACTGTAACCAATGGAATGGTATACATATTACACATGTTTGGAAAATTATGCTTACTTTCATATATTTAATAATGTAAAGATAATCTCAATAGAATGATTCGTCGTACATTGAACATGACACAAATTAGAAAAGTTAAATGCCTTTCCAACAATGGTTACTATTTTGTTTCTTCTTGCCTTTTGATTTGTTAAAGTTTTTATATTATTAAGTTTGTTGATTTTTTTACGGTGTTCGATGCATTAACTCCAATAGTCATTTCATCTTAAAGAGAAGCAAGGAATCATAGTTGGGATTATGAATGGGTTGGTAACTAGCTTATTTTTATGAGTTTATATTCAAATCATCCACAAATAGTCAAGAAAGCAATGTTTTATAAAAAAAAAAAACATAAAAGGAAAATAATAAACTTTGGTTTAGCTAAAAATAGGATTCATGTTACTTTATGTAAAGAAAGTTGTACAAAGTCCTTACAGTACCTTTGTTGATAAATCTAGTTTGTTAATAGAATAAGGTTTTGACATTGTCTAAAAAATAGGAAATTGTATAAAGTTATGATATGTTTACAATTTCAAATAATTTTACCTTAAAAAATATTTTGGTTTTTCAATTTTTTTTATTTTTATTTATTTATTTATTGGGGGAATCAGCAACTTCGCGGTTTTCGTACTCGCGTGACACGGGGTCGATCCCCAACGGCTACCACTATAACCCCAGGTGTAACCACCCAGCCCGTAAGAATGGCGCACGAGTAAGTCCGGGTGAGAATCGAACATGAGACTTCATTTTACAAATTTCCTTCCATTTACACGACACTTGCCAATCCGTCTACACTCGTGCGGTTTTGGTTTTTCAATATTGATTGAGGTTTTCATAAAAAATAAATTTTTAGAAAAATATTTGGAAATCATATTCTTCTCTTTGAACTTTGTAGTGGCACATTATACACATTTTTGTTCCTCTATTGTTTTCATATGACATTGTAGGCAATTTAAAGAAGCAACAAGATACATCTATGAAATTTAAACAATCCCTTCTATATGGTCCCCAATATTTGGAGTTTCAATTTCTCCTTCTTTCTACCCACATAATGCTCTCTCTCTATATGTGTGTGTGTGGGTAGGAAGAAGGATAAATTGAAACTCTAAATATTTGGGATCGTAGAGAAAGGATTGTTTAAATTTTAGAGGTGTATCTTATAACTCCTTTAGATTGCCTACAATGCCATATGAAAAAAATAGTGGGAGAAAAATGTGTATAATGTGTGACTACAAAGTTCGAAGAGAAGAATATGATTTACAAGTAATTTTCTATAAATTTCTTTTACTGTGAAGGCCTCAATTAATATTGAAAAACCAAAATATTTTTTTAGACAATCAATATTGAAATTGTAAAGATCCCATAACTTTATACAATTTCCTATTCTTTATACAATGTCAAAACCTTAATCTATTAACAAACTACCTTAATTATTAACAAACTACATTTATTAATAAAGTCACTATTGGGACACAGATCAAATATATCATAAATAAAGCCAACTTGGAGACTTGAACACATGACCTCTTACATGTTATTCATATAACTCAACCATTCAAACTAGTCCACCGGAATATATATGTATATGTATATACATATGTATACATGGGTGTGTGTACATATGGGTATTTAATTCTCTCTACTCTAGTTCTTGGATGACTCTCTATTCAACTCTAATATTAATTTTCAGGTAATGATTTAATAGATTCATTATTTTTCAATATATTAACTATCTAATCCAACTATATTGAATATCATCTTATTTATTATTTATTATTTGGGGATGACTTCTTAGCTTCCACTTAAACTAAAATTTTAATATACATTCTTGAATTTTTAATATATATCCTTGAATCTTCAATTTTCCATATAATTATTCAAATTTTTGGTTTCCATTTTGGCTTCTGCCATATGACTATTTTGCTTCTTCTATAAGACTATTCTGCTTTACCTTTTAGCCTCCTTCCGTCTAACTATTAATCTTTCTTCTTATCTGTTTGGATCTCTTTAATACAATTCTATCTTTCTTCATTAGATGAATTCCCTTTGTAACTATCATCTTCACGATAATGTTATTTTACGATCTTCACTTCGATTGTTGATGTCATCCCTTGTACACTCCATTTTTAAGTGGCAAAAACTTCCTTTGCATGCACTAAATTACATGTTACATATTTTTTTTTTGTGCTCACACTTTATTTGTGCTTCCTTCTATTCCACTTGAACTTTTCCGTTGGTGTTTCCTTCCATTGTACTTTACTTCTCTTTTTCTTCTTCCACTTGCACTTTTCCATTGGTGTTTCCTTCCATTGTACTTTACTTCTCTTTTGCTTCCTTATGTTGGAATTTCATGTCACACACTCAATACTTTGTTATTTCTTGGATGCTCTTACATTAAATTATATTTGGGACAATAGACCTAGTTTTGTAATAGTGAATCTCTTAAATAAAGAACAAGACAAGCATGACAGTTGCTTGTCTGGTCCTTTGATGATCAAGGAAAGTGACCCGACTCTAAATATAGATTAGAAGATAGAAAGATATAGGAAAATGAAAAGAATTATATAAACTTATGTTTTTTATGGGTTTTTTTTATGTATTAGAAATGATAAGGCATTATTGGATGATTTTAAGAGTTAATTGAGATAAGTACTATTATCATGGTTGAGAGTGGATGTTTTATGTGGTCTAGAGGTTTTCCTACTATAAATTTGTTGTGTTCATTGTTATGGAATGTTTCATTATTTCTTGTTTGGCATTAATGTTTTGTGAATAATATTGTGAATTTAGATAAACTTTATCTATATGAGAATATGAATAAAGGATATCATTGGACTAGTGTTGATACTATTGTGACCATTAAATAAGAAACATTTAGGAGGTATTTCAGTGAATTTGTGTTCTTAGTCCGAACAAGGGGAAACACACCATTAGTCATGGAGATTGAGTATCCTTTGGGTGAAATCCAATAATTGTTATGGGGCAATCCCACTGAAGAAAAAAAAGAATAAGAGTTTATGTAGAAGAAGAAGGCATACAAAAATGACCACCATATAAGATTTTTACTCAAATTTAGGCTACCATAGAACCAAGTGCTATGGAAGAAAGACAAGAAGAAGATTTGAATGAATCTAACATGGAGAGGGAGAAACTTACAATGAAAAAATGAAAAATTATAATGAGGACCATGTAAAATAATACAAGGGGATAAACTAGAACAACCCAATAGAAATGCTCCTAGTAACAATGAGATAACCACATAGACTCCCCACTATGTTATGCCTTTAAGAATGGAGATGATCACCTTCTTTTACCTTATATCATTATGGAATCAAACTAATGGAATTGTTGAAAACAATAAATGGGTTATAAAATATATATTTATGAAATAAACAATGACATGGTATCGTACATGTGAAATAAATGTGTTAAATTACCCAAAGGGTCACTTAAGCACAAAACCAATTACTTTAACTTTGTGCAAACCTAGAATATTAATATAAAAAACTATATTTGAATTTTTCAGATCATGGATTTGTAGTAAGTATATGTAAGACTTACTAAATTCCATGAAACTATCTTCATTGTGAACTTTCTATGTGATGATCCATCATCTCTTCACCTTATCGTTCAATCAAGAGATCAAAAGGATTTGGGGAAGTCACATTCTACATCTTGGGTGGGAATAAGTAATTTAAAATCCTATTTTTTGGCTTTTTATGAGGGTCTTCATCACCAAGGGTTGACTTAGAATAATTTATTGATTGGGGTAGAGACTAAGCTTGTTGGCCCCAAGCTTCCTATGAGAAATGAGTTGGGAGATACCATGAAGGTATCTAAACACAACAAATCTTGAAGTCATCTTCTTAGCCAAGTCAAGGTTGGATTGAGGGGTCCAATGGAGATTCTAAGCCTTGAGAGTTTGTTGGTGTTGTTGTTTTTTAGGAGATTTTCCCTTCCTTTCCACCCTTTTCCATCCTTTGTTGTATGTTTTTCTAAGTATTGATGGGTCTAACATATCAGTTTGGTAGGTTTGAGAGAAACAACAACATTTTTCACGAATAAGGAGAAATCCTTAATCCTATTATGTGGATCATGACCCTTGGAATAGGTGTTGGGGAGATTGATTTACTGCACTAGTTGATGCATGATTGGCCTCACCCCTTGGATATACACAAATTCCTTCAAATATTTGGAGATATCAACTTTGAGTCAACGAACCTTGTTTTGAGAACATGGGTTAAAAAATCAAATTGACTCATAGAAAATGAAATTATCAATTAACACCAAAATATAGTCCATAAAACTAAATTAGTTTAAAAGGAGCCATGATAATTCTACCCAAGCCATACAATGAAGTAAGAGCACTTTATTAATGGAGAATTTCTCATTCCGCTCAACAAACACAACCAAGGTGTTCTGACACCACTAGGGGCTACATTAAATTACTTTAGGACAATGTCTCTCTTCAATTAAAAAAAAAACTAAAAAAGAAATAGTTATGGAAATCACACATGGCTTCCTTAATGCTCCTCGGCTTAGGATTTAATAACACTTTTTGGTGAGATATGACCCATAGAATATCCTAATAGTGTTTTCTATTTTAAAGCTTTACAAACTATAACATATTCTTAATCTTAGAAATCAATAAAAAAAACCAATGGGATTTCATTACCTTGTATGCCACGTTCAAACTGAGTTTTTGCTAAACCTGGAAAAAAAAAAAACCATGTTGTCTAACTCCTTCACTAGTAACTCCTCTAACTGCTCACATGATTTACATAATAATAATAGTAAACATCAATGAGACCATTAAAACGACCCCTACAACTTTACTATAAGCCTCCCAAAAACTACCGACTCAAACACATGCAAACTCCAAATTAACAACAGAGAGTGTGAAATAACTTTAACTTTAAATCACATATCTATTGCACATCAAAAACCCTAGTCTCATAATTAAAAAGTTGACTGAAGACATTTATTCAAAGATTCATTATGTCCCAAAAATTCATACCTAGACAAGAGTGCAATGATGTTACACTATAACATGAGATCACGCCACGAGGAACATGTGGAGGACTGCAATGATGTTACATTATAAGATGAGATTAGGCATGATGGAATCATTTAGAGAATAGTTCACTTTAGTGTCATCCACAACTCTATTCGAGAGATATTATAAGATATGATAACTATGATAATTTCAAAAAGCATGGTTTGGAGATCTCCTAAGATATTAAGTCTTGCTCTCATCGAGACATTATGCGTTTTGGATGATTTTCAAATTCTATTTATTCGATGATTTTATTTCATTGGGCACAAAAGTCTATAGAAACCAATCATTTTCTTATAATTTCTCATTCACATTTATATATTAAAATTAATAAAAAGGGAGATCATGTAAGATATCGATGGACCAACCATCTTCTAATACATTGAAACAATATTATGAATTCATTTAAAACTATTTTCAATGTAGTGCTCTCCATAATTACTTCAAACTATTTTCAATGTAGTGCTTACTATTGTTTATTGTTTAATAGTGGACAAGGGGTAAGGGATTATAGTATTTTTTATTATAAATTATCATAATATTGTTTAATGGTGGACAAGGGATAAGGGATTTTTATAAATTATCATAAAGCAAATTGAGTAGACATGTGAGTATTTTCTGGGGTCATGGGTTTGTGTTATGATTTTGTGTAATTTAGTGGGTGTTGGTTAAATGTTCTATTTTTTGAGTTTTTTTGATCGGAATCRGGKGATGTAAATTTAGACAAAATCGATATTTTCTRTTGTTTAAATTTYATTTTTGAATGCATAAATGGATTCATCGTGATGAAAAACTCCTGGGGCACTCGGATTCTACAAACTTAGCCACTCAAATATGCAAATCCAACCCTTCATCACCGGATTTCGGRAAAAATCAAACATAAAAGGTTGTCGAAAAACCTCCAAAAAGTAAAACGTTTAGATTACTGCAATTTAGTGTGGGTGRCCTTAGTTACACATTAAGCGTATTAGTGAATTTTGAAAATATTAKATTATAATTTAATTCAAAGCTTGAGTTTTACAAGAATTTCAAATTCTATTATATTTTAAAATAATATAATTTTATTTTGTATATATATAATTTTGATATATTAATTATCTTTAATTTTTTTATAATTATTATTGTATTATTAATAGGTTGATATTTAATCACCGATTTTCTTGGGGTTATGGTGTGCATAATGCAAKTTTTCATCCTTTTTGTGTACAAATGTATATTCTCATTTCACCACTATGTACATGTACAAATGCATACCCTCCGCCTTCTTAGAGGGTGAGAGTATTTATTTGTGTATGTATATTATTATTATTATTATTAACTGTGTATGCTTTTTGTTACAAGGAAATGACTGCAGAAATCAACTCTACTCTCAAGTATGCTATATAAACAAATATGCTAGCAAGACAAGATAAAATGCCTACCTTGTCTAGATGTTCGATGAAGTCCACCGTTGAGCTCTTGAACCAAAACAATATACCTGCAACTAGTCCTCAACAACCAAGCAATGCAAGCATATGGTGATAATATATGATTTTAGCACATTCAATAACATAATCCATCAACATTCATAACAAATACGCCCATGGAATAATAATTCAAATATTTGCAAGATTTTAATTGGATGACAAAAAATTATTTCTATTAATATATAATCAACAAAAGTGAATAAGTTACAGAATTTTGTGTCGGCATGGTTCGAAACTGAGAAACTAAGTTCCTTCCAGCTGGGCCTCCACCACTTCAATCCTCCACCAAAGGCAAGCTCATGTAAGAGAGACAATGAAATTCTCAATCAGTAAGGGAAGATCTTGGGGGTTGAACAATGTGTTCAGACTTAACTCAATGTGAAGTGAATAATTCCTCCAGAGTAACTTTTCTCTCAAAGTTGAATTTTTTCTCCTCTTTTCCATAGCTCGGATTTGGCCCATTTATAGCCTTCAAATGGAACTGAAGGGTTAAGTCAGAATGTTTCCAGTATATGGAAGGCCAAGGATCATTGATCTTGTGACTTGACATGGAAACTGACACCATTTTTCAATTTTGGGCACATTTCCCGATGTACACGGGTTGTAGTGGTGCAACCTGTGTATACACATGTTATATAGTAGGAAAGGTGCACACATGTGGAAAAACTATATTTTTATCTCTTGGATTTGTAAAAAAGGGACTTCAAGTCTACAGAGGGAAATTGAAAAAGACGTTTTGTGCAAGACTACATGGGGTGAGGCAAATCTTGCTATAACACTCTTTTTTCCTTGGAATAATTCTTGGGGAAACCCATCGGGCACTTCCCTTCATTTCGAGAATGGTACCTAGGGTAAACCAGATTTTGTAGAAATCCAAGGCTTTTTTACGATAGCTTGCTCATTTAAGAGAGACAATGAGGTTCTCAATCAAGTAGGGAAGAGGTTGGGGGTTGAACAATGTGTTCAGACTTAAAAGGATAAAGGGATGCAAACTCAATATGAAGTGAATAATTTCTCCAGAGTAACTTTGCTCTCAAAGTTGAATTCTTCTCCTCTTTTCCACAACTTGGATATGGCCCATTTATAGCCTTCAAATGGAATTGAAGGGTTGATTCATAATGTTTCTGGTATATGGAAGGTCAAGGATCATGGATCTCGTGACATTACATGGAAACTCGACACTATTTTTTAATTTTGGGCACAAAACCCGATGTACACGGGATGTAGTGGTGCAACCTATGTATATGCATGTTGTATAGTTGTTAGGGCATGTATATGTGGAAAAATATTATTTTTAGCTTCGGGAATTACAAAAAAGGGACTTCAAGTCTACATAGGGAAATGGAAAAAAACCTTCTAAGCAAATTTGCATAGGGTGAGGAAAATCTTGCTATAACAAATGCTCCCTAATGTGTGAGGCCAGAGGAGTATTTGTGATGGCTGAAATACATTATAATACCCAAAAGTGGAGTAATGGAGACCCAATTGGACGAACTAGTTTCTCATGAGAATATTACAATCTATATTGACTTTGCGCACATGGATGCCAATTTGAATTACACCACAAATCCATGTGAAAATATACCAAACAGTTGTTCATGGCCATGAATAGGCAATACAGAGGCGGATACATGCCAAAGGCTGTCATAGTCACAAACAAGGCCCACTAAAACCCGTCTCAAAATCAATCTGAAGATATTTGTATATAATGAAGTACAATTTGATCTCCCATGATCATTGAAGTCACGTAGGTATTGGTCCAATCAAAGATAGAAACAACTCATGAAAGATGAAAAAATGAACTGATGTCTTGAAGTCTTCTACACGATCCTCCAAAGATGCAAGTCTACATCATGTGAATAAAGGAGTTGATGTCGAAGAAAACGAGACTTTGTTTGATTACCGATCATTAAGGTATATCATTAACAAATGCGAGACAACCTTGTTGGAAATATAACTGAGAGGGGGGGGGGGG
>ML777974.1:22745-57130 GCA_009831015.1 Picea engelmannii
CTTTCTAAATTATTATTTAATGTGTTACTGATAACTTAATATGCATAGATAAACAATATTTGATCCATCACATAGAATACATAGAGACACATATTTCTCATGAGGAAACCCATAAAGGGAGAAAACCTCTTCTTCTAGGATGTCAATCAAGCTCCAAGTTTCATGTACATCACAGTCTTTGAGATCCAAATAAAATATGAGGCTACAACATCTGATAGAAAGCTACAACTTACAGAGAACACCAACTCTCAGATTTCTCTAGCACTGACTAGAAGGAAGCACCAACTCCCAGAATATCTTCTAGCACCAACTAGAATTTAGAGGACTGCAATCCTCCCTAGCACCAACCTACCACCCTGATTGAATATTACAAAAATTTACTTACTTGATCTGTCTCTGATATGGTCTATTACAGCTCCATGACTCGTCTGCCTTCTTCAGCTTCTATGCTCTTCTCTCTTTTTTTTTTCTTCCTGCGCACAGCTATGATGTTCAACTTCTCTTCTTCCTTTTATGCTCTGTGTTGCCTTTGCATACTCTTCACTATGCCACCGATATCCACTTTAGATTATCCACTTCCTCACACTTCAAAATACGCTCTGTCTCTTCTCTATTCTGCATGTAATTCACACGTCGAGTCGTCTGCCTGATCATCATACAAACTCTTCATCTTCTCTGGTCGTTATTCAAGGTTCTTTGGCTTCTCTGGCAGCTATCCTGAGAATCTTTTGCTTCTCTGTTAGTCGAAATTATTTGTCTTCTCTGGTAGTTACAGTCAGTGAGTTTTGGCTCCTTTGGCTCCTAAGCCTCTTCCTTCTCGTGACCTTCGACGGTGACCTGGGGCCAATTACTTTGGGACTTCGCATTTCAGGTCATCTATCGTGGGTCACCCTGACTCTCCCAACTCTTGATCTCTCAAACTCCAAAGTGGAGCTTAGTGACGTGCTAGCTCCTCCTTCGATATGAACTTGGGCGATGAGCTCATGTAACCATGAGATTGTGGGCGCATCCAAAGGTGGTTTAGACCAAATTTCTTTTCGTCTCACAATTTACCTCGAGCCTCCAAGTGTCCTTTCTCCAAAACCATGGTTTCGATTGCGGATCGCCCTCAACTCATTAACGTTTGTGCAACTTCAATCCCGACAATGCAACAGGACCGTCGATCTTATGATCTTGATGGTGCTCCTGAACTAACGGATCAGATCTGTCCTTCCTGAATCAACGGTTGTGATGTACTTCATGATCCGAGCTCTGGGAGTTTCAAGTCTCAATCCCTTCTTTCCTCCGTATGACAAACTTTCGTAGTGGATGATATGCAGACACCTGTCCTCCTTAATCTACAATCAGGATCTCCTCCACGAGTCCGTCCTTCGAGACTTTCAATTCTCAAACTTTCATTTTCTCCCGAAGCATTTCACCTAGAGTCCACGATGTAATGATGCGTGGTCTCCTCGAATCAATGGTCACAATCCCTTCGGGTATTTGGGGTTCAAAAATCTCAACTTTCCAACCTTTCAACCTTCCTTTGCTTTTCCTCAGAGCTGACAATCCACTGACTCGTGTCCCTTTCAGATCAACGGTCACGATCCTTTCGCGTCTCTGGACTTTGGAATTCTCAAGTCTCAAATGAAAATCCTTAAGTGAGATTTCTTTGAAATCTCAGATCATCTGACACATACTCCCCTTGACAATCAATGGTCAAGATTTGTCTTCGACAATTTTCATGTTCTCCCCATCTACAAACTTCTGAAGTTGTGGATCTCACACCACTTGTCCTCCTCAACGATGGATGAACCCAAACCACTTTGGGACTTCAGAACTTTGGGCAAGTGCTGGTGGTAAAGCTCCCGAGGTAAAACTCCTAGAGTGACATCACTTGATGACATGTTATGAGCCTAGTAGCTACCACGTGTCACTCGGATTTGTGATTTGCACGTACTTGAAATGCAGAATCAACTTGACACTTGTCATTGTCTGATTGTGCCACATTTACTTGCTGATGTAGACTTACTTACGTGGATCCTCATTCACTCCGAGACTTCACATATTTTGACTTTTCAAGTCGCCAATTCTTCCGAAGTGAGAATCCGTGAACAGTAACCTCGTCGCAACTTTTAGACCCGAACTAAATGTTGTTCGTCGATCATGTTCTTAGATCGACGACTTGATATTTCTGTGATGCTTCTTTTCTAGATTATCTTGTCCTTCCACTTCAAAATGATCTGACGACTGTCATTTACTCCTGCTCTCCAGCTTTCCAAACTTCAGGTTTTTCAATTCTCAAACTGAAAAATCCTCGAAGTGATTTTCTCCGGAGTTGAGGATTGTGTGCCACCTATTAGTCTTGACAATGGACGGTCCCTGCTTACTTCGGGACTTAGGGACTTTGACAAGTCTTCTCTCCTACACTCATCCAAAGGCTTAACCTTCATGCATTTATTTATGGATCCAATGACTCTTTATCCTCAACGCTCAGATCCAACGAATCAGATCTGTACTTCTCCTCTGTGTTTCCTCTGGTCACTAGGCGTTGACATAACAATCGTCGAGTATTTGATATTGGTGATCCAATGCCCACTGTCATTCTTCCTCCTGATATTTCTTATCTCTTTGACTTAGAAGGTTTTCTAAGTGTTCAAAGGTCTCGACCTTTTCTCCTCCTGCGAGTCTATCTCCTAGACCTCGACTGCTCTTCTGGAAAGCGCAAAACACTATCTCTTCTGAGATTTGATTTATGCATATTGTTTTTCTGCATATTGTTTTCTCCTCCTCCTGAGATTACGCTTCCTTCTGCTCCACCTTCTTTTCTTTCCATCAATGACAAGCACACCACTCTTCCTGTAAACATGCCAATAATCTCCCACTTTGACATTGATGGCAACCCTGACAGGCTACTTAGATATCCAACTATAGCATCTAAAACACTCCTTTGCTCTCCCATTGACATCAATGTCAAAGAAAACATGCGCCCCCTGAGCGATTGCAGTATTTTTCGGAGGTATCAGAATATTAACTAACACATACTCCCCCTGACAGGATGGACTTTTTAATTTGGTAACAGGGTCACGCCCAACTTCTGGTGTAGATACTCAAACTGAGCTTTTGCAATCAGTTTAGTGAAGATATCAACAATCTAATATTTGGATGGAATATAATGCAAAGAAACAATAGTGTTCGTCACATGTTCCCTCATCTTTTGTAGTTGATAAGGAAATGGAGACTTGCTTCTTGCTCAACCATGCTACAAGAGACTCTCCTAAGAAGAATGCACCTCCACTCGTGCTTTTCCTTTCATCCACGTAGTTAGCCCAATCAACATCTGAATAGACTGACAATTGAAAATTATGATTCTTAGGATACCATAGGCCATAGTTCATTGTTCCTTTCAAGTATCTGAATATTCTTTTGACAGTGAACAAATGACTCTATTTAGATGAAGCCTCATACCTTCCTACCATTCCAACAACATGCATTATGTCTGGATAGGATGTTGTGATGTACAATAGAATCCCTATCATAGACCTATAGGAACTCTTATTAACATCAGATGAGTCATCATCCTTGATTAACTTGCATCCAGTGACCATAGGTGTGATCATAGGTGTATAATCTTCCATTTGAAAACTTTTCAACATTTCTCTTAGATATTTCTCCTGAGAAAGAAATAATCCTTCAGACCTCTGAGTAATTTGCATACCAATAAAAAATGATAGTTCCCATATCATAGACATTTCAAATTCAGACTACATGGCAGAGACAAACCATTGTACCGATGAAGCATTATTGCTACCAAAGATGATGTCATCTACATAGACCAACACAATGAGAAAATCATTACCCTCTGTTTTGATATATAGATTGTTGTCAATTGTTCCTCTCTTGGACCCTTTGTCTTGAAGATACTTATGCAGTCTGTAATACTAGGCATGAGGATCTTTTTTCAACCCATATAAGGCTTTCTTCATCTTGCAGACAAATTCAGGGTTATATGACAGTTTGAAACCCTATGGGTGTTCCATATAGACTTCTTCTTTTAGATATCCATTTAGAAAAGTTGACTTGACATCCATTTGATAGACTTTAAACTGTTTATGACAAGCATAGGCAAGAAACATTCTAATATCTTCTAATCTTGCTACATGCACAAATGTTTCATCAAAGTCCATTCCTTCTATTTGAGCATATCCTTTCCAGACCAATCTAGCCTTATTTCCTACAATATTTCCTTGCTCATTCATCTTACTTTTGTAGACCCATTTGGATCCTATTACATTTTTATTTGTTGGCCTAGGAACGAGTTCCCAAGTGTCATTCTTTTCAATCTGGTCCAGTTCCTCATTCATTGATTTTAACCAATTTACATCTTCACTGGCTTCATTGAAGTTCTTTGGTTCCACCATGGATATGAAGGATATATGTGATTTCTCGTTGTCTTTGATGATCCTCCTCCTGGTTTGTACACCTTTGTCTTTCTCACCAATTATTTGAATTTCAGGATGATTCTTTTGAGTAACTCTGGAGGAAGGATTTGATGTTGATTGTTGTCCTGACTCTTCTTGTATGGGTGTCTCTTCTCCACCTGATTCATCATCTTCTTGTGAATCTCGGATTTGTTGTTCTTCATTTTCATTATTCTCATCATCTTTTTCATCTGGCTTAGTGCTTATTCTCTATTGATATTTTACAGGAGCTTCTTCATCAATTCGAACATCAATACAGTCTACTAATTTATGCATTCTTTTTTTAAAGCATATGTATCCTTTAATATTCATTGCATATCCTAATACTATACCTTCATCAAATCTATTATCAAATTTTCTCAAATGATCATCATTATTTTTTATGTATCATTTACTTCCAAATACCTTGAAGTGCTTCATGTATGCAGGTCGACCAAACCATAGCTCATGTGGAGTTTTATCACTGTTCGGCCTTAGATTTGCTTTGTTTAGAATATGAACAATTGTGTGAACAACCTCCACCCATAAAGTTTGTGAAATGTCCATTTCATTCATCATAGCCCTTGCCATCTGCTAAACTGATCTATTTTGGCATTCTACAACTCCATTTTGTTGAGGAGTACCTAGAATAGTATATTCTCTTTTAATTCCATGTCTATCACATAATTCTTTGAAATCTCTTGACATAAATTCTCCTCCTCTATCTGAGCGAATTATATTTAACTTTCTTCCTATCTAATTCTCGGCTAATGCCTTAAACGTTTTGAACTTCTCAAACACATCAGATTTTTCTCTCAGAAAGGAAAACCACATACATCTGGAGAAGTTATTAATGACCAACATAAAGTAATGTTCTCCTCCAGTTCCTTCTTTTCATGATGGTCCACACAGATCCATATAAACAAGTTGAAGTGGTTTCTCTGAAGATGTGAAACTCTTCGATTTGAATTGAGCACGAGTCATATTCCCCATTTGGTAGGACTCACATACAAATTTATTAGGCTTATATATTTTTGGAAGGTCTTTCACAACACCTTCATTATTCAGCCTGAAAATATGATCAAAATTCAGGTGTCCAAGCCTTCTGTGCCATAATCAACTTTCATCAATTTTGCTTAAATGACATTTCTCCTTATCTTCCTTTAGAACATATACATTGTTTTCAGTTCTGACCCCTTTTTCAAGCATCTCTCCTGTGTTTATTGTCTTTACTTTACAATTCTTGGCAGTGAAAGTGACTTCACATCCTCTGTCACATATCTGACTGACACTAAAAAGACTATGCTTTAAAACATCAACAAATAATAAATCTTGAGATTTTCTTCTTCCATTACTTAAGCTTACTATACCTTTACCTTTGATCTTTCTTGGAGCATCATTTCCAAAGGTCACACTTCCTGATTTATTTTCCTAGAGTGATAGGAACTTAGTCTTGTCACCTATCATATGACTGGAGCATTCGCTGTCAATATACCATGAGTCCTTTTATCTTTGAGCTAACAACACCAATCCACACTTGTTATTTTCATTCTTCTTCCAAACCTTGATGTTTTCAAATCTGTGATTTGAATCTGGTTTATAGTTCTTTAAGTGACAGTCTGCAACTTTATGTCCATAATTATGGTAGATGTAACATTCTGGTTCATTGAACAAAGGATCATAACGATTGTTATGCTTAGTATGCGTCTTTTTCCCAACCATCACATGATTTGCAGTCTGTGGTTGTTTGTAACTTGGTTGTCTCATTCTTTGTTGAGACATGTATTTATTCCTTGGCTATCTTGATTGCTCATGTCTAAATCTTAGAGAACAATTTTCAACTTTGTGGCCAAAGTTAGAGAAGTAATAAAAATATCCATAAAAAAATCTTTGTACCTGGAAAGTAGTTGTCTTCTTTGAGCAAGTTGATTTCTTTCATGCTAATGATTCTTTTGAGCAGAGAATGTATTATCTCTTTGTTCTTCAAATTTAGTTTTGGTAGCTTTTCCTTCACTCCTCCTTGGCGGTTGATTCTCTTCCTTTGTTTCTGCAGGTTTGTTGTTATCAATAGTTGTAGATTTGACAAACTTGATGGCTTCTTTGTTGCTTGGATGACCACTACTTGATCCCTCTTCATAACCCAAACTAGTTTTCATCTTTGAATTCCTTTGCTGATTTAGAATGGAGGATAATCCTTCTGAGGCTTTAATACTTGTCAGATTCTGATGATATAAGGCCTGGAATTTCTGTAGATCTTTTCTGACAGTCACTACTTCAGCTTCCAATTTTTCACCTTTTGTTTCGGCTTCCTTCAATTGTTGTTTGAGAATGTCTTCATTCTTCTTAGCTTCTTCTAACTTAACCTTCAACATATTAATTTATTCAAATGGTTCCTTGCATGTTTTCTCATACCTGAGCAGTAACTGTTTTTCTTTTCTTTTCTTTTCTCTGAGTCTATCAATCTCTTCCATGGCACTGACAAGTTCTCCTTCAAGATCTACTTCTGATTCACAGTCTGCGAACTCACATCCTGTATATTCAGTGTTTATATCTTCTAAATCTATTAGCATGATATCATTTATTTTATCTTCAATAGAAGAGTCACTTCTTTCATCATCTGAGGGATCATCATCATTGTTTACACAAAGGATTTTCTTCTTAAAATTATTCTCTTTATAGACATTTTTGTGTTTTTATCTACTTTAAAATATGCCTCTCTTATAGTGGATTTACCTTTATTGATTCTCATTTCATAAGTAGTTAGGGTTCCAAGAAGTTGATCTAGTGTCATCGTTTTGAGATCAACTATTTCCTCTATATCTGAGACCTTTGAGTTAAATCTATCAGGAAGAGATCTTAATATTTTCCGGATTAGGAAAGAATCAGATATCGTTTCACCTAGGCCTTTCATAGTGTTGACAAGTTCTTCTATACATAAGAATTACTTACTGATAGTTTCATCTTCATCCATCTTTAACTGCTCAAACTTCAGTCTATGCGTCTGAAGTTTTGCGTCTTTCACTTTTTCATCACTTTCATAACTACTTATCAGCTTGTCCCACATAACTTTTTTTGAATCACAGTGCATGACTTTGACAAACTCTGCTTCTGCAATCCCACTCATAATAGCATTCATAGATTTAGCGTTGAAGCTGAATTCTAGCTTGTCATCCTTATTATCTAGTACAACTAGCTTTGCATAACCAGTCTCTACCACATCCCAGACATCTGCACCTAAGGCTATTATGTAGGTTCTCATCCTAACTTTCCAGAAGGCAAAGTTTGTTCCATTGAACAGGGGGGCCTTATTGGTTGAAGTTCCTTCATGACCTGTCATGTTTAAGCTTACTGATCTAGCTTTAAATAAAATAAACCGACTCTAATACCAATTGTTGGAAATATAACTAAGAGGGGGGGGTGAATCGGTTATAATATAAGATTAAGTCTTTTTGTTATTTTCTGAATATTTCTAAATTATTATTTAATGTGTTACTGATAACTTAACATGCATAGGTAAATAGTATTTAATCCATCACATATAATACATAGAGAGACATATTTCTCATGAGGAAACCCATAAAGGGAGAAAACCTCTTCTTCTTAGGATGGCAATCAAGATCCAACTTTCATGTACATCACGGTCTTTGAACACCAACTCAAATATGAGGCTACAAAATCTGATAGCAAGCTACAACTTGCAGAGAGAACTGTCTCTCAGATTTCTCTAGCACTGACTAGAAGGAAGCACCAACTCCCAGAAGATCTTCTAGCACCAACTAGAATTTAGAGGACTACAATCCTCCCCAGCACCACCCTACCACCCTGATTGAATATTACAAAACTTTACTTACTTGATATATCTCTGATATGGTCTGTTACAGCTCCATGAATCCTCCACCTTCTTCAGCTTCTATGCTCTGCTCTCTTTTTTTTTCTTCCTGCGCACAGCTATGATGTTCAACTTCTCTTCTTCCTTTTATGATCTGTTTTGCATCTGCATACTCTTTACTGTGCCACCAATATCCACTTCAGATTCTCCACTACCTCACACTTCAAAAGATGCTCTATCTCTTCTCTATTCTGCATGTAATTCACACATCAATTCATCTTCCTGATCATCATACGAACTCTTAATCTTCTCTGGTCGTTATTCAAGGTTCTTTGGCTTCTCTAGCAGTTATTCTGAGAATCTTTTTCTTCTTTGTCACTTGAAATTCTTCGTCTTTTCTGGCAATTACAGTCAGTCGGTTTTGGCTCCTTTGGCTCCTAAGCCTCTTCCTTCTTGTGACCTTTGGCGGTGACCTGGGGCCAATTACTTCAGGACTTCGCATTTCGGGTCATTTGTTGTGAGTTACCCCGACTCTCCCAACTCTCGATCTCCCGAAATCCGAAGTGGATCTTAGCGATGTGCTAGCTCCTCCTTCGATATGACCTTGGGCGATGAGCTCATGTGACCATGCGATTGTGGGTGCATCCAAAGGTGGTTTATACCAAACTTATTTTCACCCCACAATTTACCTCGAGCCTCTAGGTGTCCTTTCTCCAAAACCATGGTTTTGATTGTGGCCCACCCTCAACTCATTAATGTTTTCACACCTTCAATCCCTGCAATGAAATGAGGTCGTCGATCTTATGATCTTGATGGTGCTCCTGAACTAACAGTTTAGATATATCCTTCTTGAATCAACAAATGTGATGTACTTTGTGATCCAGGCTCTGGGAGTTTCAAGTCTCAATCCCTTCTTTCCTCCATATGACAAACTTCCGAAGTCAATGATCTATAGCCACTTGTCCTCCTTAATCTATGATCAAGATCTCCTCTGCAAGTCTGTCCTTAGGGACTTTCAATTCTCAAACTTTCATTTTCTCCCGGATAATTTCATCCGGAGTCCACGATCTAATGACGCGTGGTCTCCTCGAACCAATGGTCACAATCCCTTCGGGTCTTCGGGGTTCATAAATCTCAACTTTCCAACCTTTCAACCTTCCTTTTCTTTTCCCTAGAGCTGACAATCCAATGACGCGTGTCCCTTTCTGATCAACGATCACGATCCTTTCGCATCTCTGGAATTCAAAATTCTCAAGTCTCAATTGGAAATCCTTAAGTCCGATTTCTACGAAATCTCAGATCAATTGGCACATACTCCCCTTGACGATCAACGACCGATATTTATCTTCGAAGATTTTCACGTTCTCCTCATCCACAAATGTCTGAAGTTGTGGATCTCGCGCCACATGTCCTCCTCAGCGATGGACGACCCCAAACCACTTCGAGACTTCGAAACTTTGGGCAAGTGCTGGTGGTAAATCTCCTGGAGTGACATCACTTAATGATGTATCATGAGCCTAGTAGCTGCCATGTGTCACTCGGATTTGTGATTTGCACATACCTTAAATGAATAATCAACTTGACACTTGTCATTGTTTGATTGTGCCATGTGTCCTTGCTGACGTGGATACTCATTCACTTCAAGACTTCAGGTATTTTGACTTTTCAAGTCACCAATTCTTCCAAAGTGAGAATCCCCGAACAGTAACCTCCTCGCAACTTTTAGACCTGAACTAAATGTTGTTTGTCGATCATGTTCTTAGATCGACGACTCGATCTTTCTGCGATGTTTATTTTCTAGATTATCCTTTCCTTCCACTTCAGAATGATCTGACGACTGTCATTTACTCTGGTTCTCTGGATTTCCGGACTTCAGATTTTTCAAGTCTCAAACTGAAAAATCCTCGAAGTGATTTTCTCCGGAGTTGAGGATCGTGTGCCACCTATCAATCTTGACAATGGACAGTCCCTACTTACTTTGGGACTTCAGGAATTTGAGAATTCTGCTCTCCTATGCTCATCCAAAGGCTTAACCTTCGTGCATTTATTTATGGATCCAACAATGTTTTATCCTCGACGCTCATATCCAACAGATCAGATCTGTACTTCTCCTCTGCGCTTCCTCTGGTCACTGGGCACTGAACTAACGGTCATTGGGTATTCAGGATTGGTGATCCAATGACCACTATCATTCTTCCTCTTGATATTTCTGATCTCTCTAACTTAGAAGGTTTTCTAATTGTTCAAAGGTCTCGACCTTTGCTCTTCCCGTGAGTCTGTTACACATCAAAATTACTCACTTCAATGATGACCCATTGGCGTCATTACTAGTGTCGCATTTTTGGTCGCAAGTGTCGCAAGTGTCACAAACATCATACTACCATATTGCCTATGTTGTGTCTCTAACAAAATCATAAGGACACTTAAGACACCTTCAAAGACTGGTTTAAGAAGGATAAATCATCTAATGAGGAGTACAAATCATTTGCCATGAAGAAAACCACTTAAAAATGATTTTTGGAAGGCAACGCTCCCCTACCCACTGTCAGGGAGTGCCGATGCTCCCTAGCCTTCTTTGGGGGAGTGTTGAAACACTCTGTGCACCCTTTTGGGGGAGCGCTACCCTTCTTGAGTGAATTTTGGTTTGTTGAGATAAATCAGGGAAGAATCCTCTCAATCTCTGAAAGTGGTTGGATTCGAATCAGAGGTCAAGGCATGATCTTAGGTAAGATCCACAACTAAAGGAGAAGAATCCTCAACTTATCCCAAGAATCTCTCAAGTGGTTTGGCCTCTCCAAGCCTATATAAAGAGGTCTTCTCATGATAAAATGATATGGATATTGAGAGATACCAAACTTATGATCTCATGAGTGGTATGGGATATTGGAGAGGATAGAGTTTTAGAGAAGCACCTAGATTATGATCTGATAAGGAAGGGATGGAGACATTGTGAAGCATCTAACTTATGATCTCATAAGGGAGACATCATTGAACAATCATCATTCTATGTGTGGATTATTTGAGCAAGGGTTTGGACAAAGAGAGCTTGGTGAAGCTGTTGCACCTACATACATGGCTGTAAGAATCTCACTTTGTTTTCATTAATATAAATCTATGCTTGGCCTGTTTCCTTTTAAATTTTGCTTACATTTCATGAATTTGTCTCTAGTAGATAGATCTGTTTTTGAGCTAATCTCAGTAGAATAGGAAGTTTGTTGTATCTTTGTTTTTTCTACAGGACTTATTGAGGAGCTTAGGATCAAAGCTCAACATGGACTATGTGAGGACAAACGCCATTAAAAAGGTACACTTTACTTCTTCCTCTTCATACATTAGCTTAATTATATATAAAAGGAATGTCAGTGTCCACAATATCATTTTATTTCTTGGTCATAGGGTTCTAGTATCCAAGAGAGAATCCACTTGTCCGCAAGAGGATTTCTTTGTAACAGAGTCTATCTCTTGGACCTCGGTTGCACTTCTAGAAAGCGCAACGCACTATCTCTTCTAAGCTTTTATTTCTGCATACTGTTTTTCTGCACACTGTTCGCTCCTCCTCCTAAGATTACGCTTCCTTTTGCTCTGCCTTCTGTTCTTTCCATCAATGAAAAGCACACCACTCTTCTTGTAAACATACCAAAAAACCTACTGCTAATGAAAGTAGGTATCAAGGCTCCTAGTACATTCTTACAAGTGTGAATAAAGGTGTTGAGGTCGAACACTTGAAGAATCTATCGATTAGGATACATTGATGTATTTCCAAATTTCAATGGTGGGAGAACCTGCCACTAATGACTACAAGCCTCTTAGTAATCATAGGACTCTAGACCTCGTTTCCATAATAGATGGTATGAATTCGATGGAAGGAGACCCGCTGAAAGGAGAGAATTGAGGAATCTCTCATCATTCAACACAAGTTATAAAGCAGGAGCTTGATGGTTTGAATGAAATTAGTAGAAGAACATGTTCACAAACCAACGACCACATGCATCTTTCATGTGCGCCAGATGTAAGCGATACACGAAAAAGACCCTCTGAATAACAACCAATAAGGAAAAATGCTAAAAAAGGACAGGAAACCACCAATAAGGATAATGGCATCCAAGACACTACAAAAATCCCAGTGTCTGAATAGAATTCTTGCCGTCGAACACAAGGGAAACCCCCCAGTCAACGACCAGTGATGAAATGTCGACTGTTGGGTTTAAGGTTACCTACCAATGATGAAAGTAGGATCGGGGTGCACGATAGGACTACAACTTCATGTAACTCTAAGACACACTAAGGGTATGGACGACATGCAAAGTCAAGATTTCTGAGGAATGGCCAACACAGGCTGATAAACATCCTTTCAACAAGAGCATGAGACATATGGAAGACTCTGGCAGCATAGACTCAATGATGAAACTTTGTGATGAAGGAGGCACCAATCAAAATATCCGTAGGGACTGGAACAGTAATCAGTCAGGGGAGTAAAATCTAAGTAACGAGCTCAACTTCCTAAGGTCATGCTAAACCCAAAATTTTGATGACAAGTGGACTGAAACGTTTGTGCTCTATTCAAAGGAGACATGAATGCTACCAATATAAGATAATATTCTTTTCCTGCCCATATATATTTTTTTTTCATAGTCAAATGAATGCTATGATACAAAGGAGGAAACGTGTGTCACTAGTAAGAAACTAGTTCCAACAATGGAACATATCTATGCTCAATGCAAGGAGGTTCATGCAGGATATGGACACTCGAGGGAATGTTTCCTCTTGTGTAGTGTCCCCAAGGCCGAGCCCCGCTATAAACCAAGTTCTGAAAGGAATTGTGATTATGTTTTATAGGCTGGTGAGCCAAGTTCTTATAAGCTGGAGACTTATGTGTTTGTTAGGCTAGGGAGCCTAAGTGTTGAAGGCCAGGAGCCTGTTGTTGTACTTGTATGTATGCAGAACATTTAATAAAATATAAACACCGCCAGGTACAGACCGACCACGATGAATGAGTGAAGGGGGACTAAGCATCCACAAAGTGGGCAAGGAATTAGGGGTTGGAAGGTGGGAAAGGGGCTAAGTGTTGAGCCTGGGGGCTAAGCCTAGGGGGCTTAAGCCTGGGAATAATATTTTAATATTATTCCAAAAAGACATGTGCATTTTGTGTTTTATCCTAAGTTTTGGCAAGGGAGGACGTACAAGGGTGATGCATGCTGGTGGAACGCATGCAGTTCCATGGGTGACAAGTGTCAACCCTGACGCATGCGAATAAACGGCCAGGGTGAGCCGTGAGAAAGGTGGCTCCTCCTCCATTTGACCCTCGGACTGCTAGAAGGTGAACTGGTCTGACTCCTGCAGAGAAACCCTCATGCATCCTCTGAACCGAAAAGGCATGTATCTGTGTTTGTTCCAGGATAGCCGGTACATCCCCTGTCTAAACAGTTCAAACCTGCGTTGACCCCTGCTTGAATTGTTTGTCACGCATCCCCGACAACCAGAGAGTGAGTCTATCCTGTGTTGGCGGATTGGGAAATAAGAAGTGACATGCCATTGTTGAACCTGTTGGAAAGCCCGTGTCTGTTTTCCACGTGGGTTGTTGTGACCATGCAGTGATGGATTGCGTGGGGTCTTGTTGGCCAGTGGTACAACGCTCTCTCCAGGTGAGAGATGTGATTGAGGTTGGTAGAACAGGTTGTTGGCCTGTGAGCGAATCTCTCCAGGTGAGAGAGTGTGCGGAGGAAGGAGAGGATTCCTGGAAAGAACCCTGTAGCTGCCATAGAGCCCGGAGACTTCTGGTCCGGCCTGTTCCTGTAACCCAAGGCAAGGGAGATTAGCAGTCGAAGGACTGTCCAGGTGACAGAGAAGGTGTATTCTCCTGGGGTGGAACAGGCATGTGGGGAATTAGGGTCTATGGGCAGTGAGCATGGGAGGTTCCTGGGAGAGAATTCCTTCCTTGTGGTTGTGTGTTGTTTTCCCTGTAACCTCAGCTAGCCTAGTATTCCTTGTCATGGGGTGGAGATTAGTCCCAACTCGGGGGTGACCCACTGCTGAGCTGATGAGCAGTGTGGTCTAAGGCTGGGAGGTTCGTGGAAGGCCTGCACTTGGTTGGTGGAATCTACCATTGATAAAGATAAGTATCTGATTATGCTTTAATCATGTTTTGCATGACTGTGTTGCTTATGTATCATGTTTTCTGCTATGTATATGAATTAATATGAAAATCTAACTGCTTGCTGATTATGGCAGTAATTCATATGAATACCTTGTGTTGAATGTGTTTATTGTTTAAATGCATGTGGGTTAAATAACATCTGTATGAGTTATGTACACCAGTGGTGTTATAGTCTTCTTTTAAGAGAGATTAAACCTTAGTAGCAGAAAATGTGCGCTACATCTTGGCTATAGGGTGTCAAGCTGCAAAGCATATAAAAAAATCCTTGTTTGGTTGATGATGCAAATTGATGAGGTGATAGGATTATAATGCGAAAGTGAGAACCGACAATAGGCTCAATACTGCAAGCAAGAGAATGAAATGCAATTACCACTTAACACCAAAAAGTGTCCTTTTTCATGAATTTAGTCTACTTGGTTTGAAAAAGGGGTAAAATTACACTAAATAGACATGCTTTGAAATCCAATTTAAGAGTGTTAAAGAGACAAGTTCACTCGGTAATATTTTCACTTTTTGAGAGAGTTGGAAAAGAGACTAACTAGATTCGTTGGGAGTCTCGCTAGGTATAGGTCGGCATGCTTATGAGTAATAAATGAGGTCCAAATGCACAGTCATATATTAGTTGTAAGGGACTCCCAGTCCTATAGAAAAAAGTATCTGCATGGGCACTGAATGGTGCAGAGGATCTAACTAGGGAACTCATGTTTGATAAGTTTGTACCATTCAATAACGACACTTGTAGTTGTAGAAAGAAGGTTTTGTGTTGCTACTAAATGGGTTTGTACCTAAGGCATATGAGTTGCAATCATAGGATGATGCAAATGTGCACAATGGATTGATGACCTATCCTATATGTTGGTTGACGAAAATACCTGTCCAAAGTTACGAGCGGGCGACATGGCGCTAAAAACCACAATAATCCCTTGATAATACCACAAAAACCAACTCTATCCACTTCTGTATTAGTCCACTAGGCCAAAATATTAGTAAAAACTATGAAAAGTGGGTAAATGTTTTCTATAAATAGTAAAAGCAACCAATTTTACTATAACATTTGTATTTTTTACCCAAATAGTGCATTTTGGACCAAAGTGCCCTCGAATTTCAACCGTCGATAGTGAGATCCACGAGTGACGGAATCAACAATCGTCTGGACAAGGTAATTCATCTTGCTCCTCTCTTTATTCTAGTGGATTAATATTTACAATTATGTCTCCTTTTTTGAGCATTTTAAGGAGCAACTTAGAAACTAGGGTATACGTGGGCTATATATCATCGGGTCACATATACACAACCCTATATAGGACTGTTTGAAAAAAATCCAACATATAAGCATCCCTATACGTGACTGTTTAAACTATAGCTCACATACAAGTCCATGTATATGGTTTTTAAAATGTTACTAACTCAAAAAATGGTTTTAATCTTGCAGGATGGTGCTAGAATGGAGAGAAAGAGAGCATGAAGAGGTGTATTTTGTAGTGGAGAGAGATCCAGGGGCCCAGATGGGTTTAAAAATATGTGGGCTATATAAGTTTTGGGCTCTCAAAGGTATGAGGGCTCAATTGAGACTACTCCATATGTTAGTGAACTAATGGGATCCAGATACAGAGACCTTCAACCTTGATCGACAACCATTGAGGATTGAAGTTGAGGACATATACTTCTTGACATGATTGTTGTGTCGGGGTGAGGTGGTAAACCTCAAAGCCTGGGTAGCTGAGAGTGGAATGAACATAGAGGATTACATAGACACTCATTGCATTGCAGGGACCGAGAAGGTAGGGAGCCAACTCTCGATCAGAGAGATCAACAATCTAAGTCTCGATATTGTTGTCCTAGTGTTGACATGGATCACAGGGTCGACCTATTTGAATCAGGCATCGAGGCCACTTATGTTCTATTTAGTGGAGTGATTTCAACCCACGGTTTAGGATTGGTGCACCTCATTGCTCGCCAACATGAAGAGCCAACTGACAGATTGCAAACTGGGTAGAAAGAGGAACTTCAAGTTCGCGTCTATCCTATGTAGTTTTTTATTTGAGAGGGTTCCAGGCTTGGGCCCTAGAGTTGATATTGTTCTGCATGGACCTCGTGATCCATCCATGGCACGGTGGACCGAGGTGATGAGGCAGAATGAAGGTGGTAGGGTGCCAACACTCTACAACGATGAGTTTTTCTTATGGTGGAGTCGACAGGTGATGGATCTGGAGGAGTAACCTTATGCAGAGATTGACTTCATAGGAGATCTGGACATGTTGTTACAACCAGGTTCCGCCTACGGAGACCTAGGCATGCAAAAGTTTTTAAATATTTCATTTTTTTTGTATAAGAAAACAAAATATTTTTGGATGATGTCAAGTACTAAATAAACATGTATGTGACTCAGAAGTGGGTCCACGATGGTCGTAAGGACTTTCACAACACCAATAGAGGCACTGAGGGGATGAGCTAGTGAGAGGGGACGCTAATAGAGTGCTTCAAAACCTGCAGGGAAACCTGTCTCATTTTACACAAAGGATTCCCATGGTTCAGG
Source organism: Picea engelmannii (assembly GCA_009831015.1). Classification (NCBI taxonomy): domain Eukaryota; kingdom Viridiplantae; phylum Streptophyta; class Pinopsida; order Pinales; family Pinaceae; genus Picea; species Picea engelmannii. The sequence goes on from ML777974.1 coordinate 39,704, forward strand.
TAGAGGATTTGTCGGAGACGATGTAGCAACAGGTGGTATGTGCCCCATTCTTGGGTACGACTCTTTCAACATCTCGTAAACACCATAGTATGCTATCATGACACACATCTGGCACCACATGCGTAGATTTCATGATTATTGTATGATCGTCCGTATATGTATTTTGAAGGTGTGAGCCCCAATTTCGTACTATAACACCATATTTTTTGGAGAGATGAAATATATATAAAAACAACGATCTTCAGCTTTACTTATATTACAATGTGTACATTTATGAAAGTGTTTTCTTTTCTTTAGTTATGTGACAAATGCCAATCTAAAACAAAATTAGCATATGCATCAAATACATAATTAGAACTTCTAGGTATGTGATGATAAGTAATAAAATCAAAATGTCGTTCCAAAATTCGTACCGATAAGAATCGTCGGAGTAGAGTAGGGTCTCGCACTCGGTAAGTGTCATTCAACTGAGATACTACTAATTGGGAGTCTTGGAGAACCTCTAAAGAGAAAGTTCCATGTGAAATGGCATCACGCAAAAGTTTTATAACGATTCTATATTCAACCACATTATTCGTTGATGGCCCTAGGAAAACTCCACCTGAAGACACTTGTAGACCCTGGGGTGAGTAAACAACCCAAGCAATAGAAGCCAAGTTCCATGTATGATGACTGGCCCCATCTATGAATCCTAATTATACTGAAGACTCCATTGACATCTTCTAACCAAGGGAAAACTCGATAAGCAAGATGAATATGAAAAAGGGGGAAAAGATATATACACTAAAATACATTAGTATACAAAGAGTTACGCTCAAGCTTGGGGCTCAAACATAATATGTTTTCAAGTAGAGCCCATTCTTGGGTTCAACCAACATATTCCCTTCATAATATTCTAATTCATAGGATCCTTTTTCTAAGACACATCACACAATATAGGGACCGTGCCACATGGGTTTGAACTCTCCTGCCCCTAGTGGTTCTTTTTCTTGGTCGTACAGAAGGACCAAGTCACCCTCAACGTACTACCGAGTACAAAGAAACTTATCATATTGGACCTTGACTCATTTTTTATTCACTTTGAAAGTCGTGGAGGCATATTGACGCTACTCGTCTAGACTCTCTAGGTGTACGAGGAATTGTTCGAGATTGAAAGTGCCAGGTAGGAGCGCAACTGCAAATCTAAAACAAGGGATTTCACATTGAATAGGTAGGATCAAATCCAAACCATGCACTAATTGGAAAGGAGAATAATCGGTGGAAGTTTTAACCAAGGTCCGATATGCCCAAAGTGATGGATAAAGCCTGATATGCCAGTCATATTTTCTCTGGTTGACAATTTCTACAAAATGGTCTTGAGAGAATTGTTCACAGCCTCTACTTGTCCATTTTATTAGGGGTAGTAAGGGGAAGAATGACCATGTTTAAACCCCAGTTTCAATGCTAATTATTTCATCATTTCATTTTGAAAGTGACTTCCATAATCAATGACAATATCACTAGGGATTATGAACCTAGCTATAATTTGATTGAATACGAAGAAAGCAACAGTATTACCATCTTATTTAACTATAGGAATGGCCTCGAACCACTTATTAAAGTAGTCTATGACCATGATAATGTGTTGATGCCCCCTAGCCGAAGTTGGGTTGAAATCCACAAAATCTACCCCTCACTTGGTGAAGGGACCGACAATAACGACTGGATGGATGCGAGTGCATATTTCGAGTAAATACCTGGCAGGGGTGGAACTTCTTAACCGCTTCGACACAATATTTAAAAACAGATGACCAAAAATAATCGGCTCGCAAACGTTTATGGGTTGTCGCAAGCCCGGATAGATGACCACCACAAGCCCCACTGTGGCAGTCGTTCAAAACAGACTCAACTTATTCGTGAGTCAAGTAATGACGCAATATACTGTCTATGCCTTGGGGATACAAAGTGTCGCCGACGTAAGTTATTTCTTAGCTTGGTATTGTATACGTCACCAATCATCTCTCGAGAGATGCTGAGGGAACTTCAAATTTTGAAGATAGACAACAATATATCCATACCAAGGGTCTGACGACGAGACAAGGAAAATATGTTCATTCGAAAATGAATCAACTTGAATAACATCCTCATCTAACTGAGGGAAGTCAGATATTAACTCTGCAAAAACTAGCGATTTCTTGGATTTCGCAGATGCGAAATCGAGATCAAATTCTTATATGATGACAATTCATTTATTGTATTTCCCCCCTATGATATGCCTAGTAAGGATGTATTAAAATGGATTGACATAGGCAACCATAGTAGTTTTGCAAATAAATATATAGTTTCATAATCATTGAACTACATGAACGACAACCAAAGCTATCTTTTCAACATGAGAATATTTGAGTTCGGGGCCGACTAAGTTTCGACTAAGATAGTAAATGACATTCTCACAGAGCTCATCATCCTCCTGAACCAACACCATACCAATGATCTCTTCGGACATGGCGATACAAAGAAATTAATATCTAATGTAGTCAAGAGACTTCAACAAAGGCGTCAATACCAAGGCTTTCTTCAAAGCATCAAAGGATTCCTAGGCTCTCTCATCCCAGATAAAATGAGTGTCCTTCTTTAAGAGATGCATGAAACCCATAGTAATATTGGCATAGTTCACTATAAAATATTGTAAAAATTTATCTTTCCCCTATAAACCTTGAAGTTGATGAATAATGCACGTGGGAGGAAATCAAAGTATTGCCTCAACCTTTAACAAATCCAGCATGATCCCAGTCTCAGAGACTAAGAATCCTAGAAGTCGACCTAACCTAATGTAAAATATGCATTCATGAGGGTTCAAACGGATGTGGTAATGGTGACATCTTTCAAAAATTAGATGAAGGTGAGTAGGGTGATCCACTCTCTTACGAGAGTGAGCAGCGAGATCGTCGAGATAGGCTTCGACTGTATGCTTGAGATCGTGAAATGTGAAGGTCATAGCTCATTGGAAGGTTTCTTCGACGTTGTTAAGGCATACATGCATATGTTGAGATACTCGCCATGTTTCCTTCAACATAAATTCCATGCATATTAAGTGGAACTACAACGTGTCTTGCTCAAGGTAGATCTAAAATCATCTTGTTCAATTATAGCAAGATCTGGGAGAAAATAAGAGCGATGGTGCATATCATCCCATGGCTTGTCAGAACCATTCATGGATTCTAGGATTTCTTCATTCTAGGGTAAAGTATCATCGAGGAATTCATGTGAACAATAATATGAAGTGGCCCATATGGGATTGAGAATAGGATCCTCCTCATTCGTCTGCGAGGTAACAAGATCCAGATTGATGGAAGAGTCAAGAACAACCTGATATGCTATATACACTGTTGATAGTGGCATATCCATTCTAGTATGTGACTAACTTTCACAAGACATAGTCGAGGAAGGTAGGGTCCAAGGATCGTTAAAATACGAAGTGTGGAAAGGAATGGATCTCATTGACGAAGAAGACCTGCTAGACATGGTGTAGATATGATGAATTGGTGCCATGAAGTCGAAGGTACCCATAAGGGATGAATACATTCTGACACCGATATTCTCAGTTTCTGGTTGAGAATTGTCGATCATGGGGATCGACGGTCTAACCGATGCATTAGGGATATCATACGCAAAGGACAACTGGTTGATTGTTACGATATTCCCATGGTGAGGAAAGAAAAGAGTACGAAATATGGATGGTACGATTGTAGTCATAGCATAAGTCCAGTTGCGTCCTAGTAACAAGTTATAGTCGAGGTGCGCATCAACCACCTTGACATCCACCTCCACCATCTTCCCACCTAACTGGACTAGGAAGGCAGTAATAATATAGTGAGGGAGGAAAGAACGACCGTCAAAATATGTCAACATGGTCAAATATTGAGAGAGATTCAGAGAGCGGAGGGATTTCCAACAGACTAGGGACATCATGCATGTTGCAGTGCCTTCATCAATAACAGTATGTTTGATGGTATACTTTGAGTAACCCACGTGGATTTGGAATGCCACATTGTAAAGAAATCGAGGCTTGTCATCTATGATGTCAAACTTGATAAATTTAGAGACAATAGGATCTACAGCTCCTAAAGCAGATAACAAGGAATTCCTCTATGAAGGACACATCTAGAGTACCTCGAGAGATGACATCGCATAAGGGGTTTGACCCAGATCCTCAACAATAGAGTAATTCTAGGTGGATCTAGAATTAGGATTGTGAGTATATAGATTGAGTACTCCTTTCAAAATATGAGGCGGGGGCTCTGGTTTTTTGATCTGTAAAGGCATATCCGAAGGAGGGGGAGACTCTAGACTAGGTACAGTCTGTGAAGAACTGTAATCGTGAGATTGAGTGGCCACATAAACCTCAAACCTAACCATATTGATGCATAAACGACCAACATCTTGTGTCGATGGGTTTTGACTCCCACTCGTCACATTTCTGACATTCCAGGAGCTTGAGGCCATGTGTTGATTATGTGGAAAAGGATTAGTCAACATAGCGGGCAGGAGAGATAAAATCCTCGCAGCTTCCGCAAGTTTGGGGGACAAGTGGGTAACTTGATAATCTATACAAATATTGCAGGGAAAATTCACCTTCCGACTATATTTCTTTCCCTCACCAGCATTATTATTCAACTTCTCATTATTATCATTTTACTTGGGTTTATTATTATTCTTCCCACCCTTACAATTGTTACCACATCCTTTCTTTTTATTCCCTCCTAGTTGTTGGTTACCATTCGGGTTGGTAGACGATTGGACAAAATGTACATCCATCGACTGAGTGGAAGTGGAGGACATAGGCGAAGTTTTCCCTCCTACAGTCTGGTTTAGAGACAACTCTTTCAAATGGCTTGTCACCAAGTCTGTAGATTTCACATTGGCGGAGCCTACAATGCCATCGGCATGAGGCCTGAGATTTTATCTAGGGTCATAATTTGACCTCGGTGTGTCTAGAAGAATCCTGTATAAAATCCCAGACTGAGCATATATAAGATCTAACTGTTGGGCTTTAAAAACCGCTTCTTCCTCATATGTAACCCAGAATCTAGAAACATCCTTTGAAATATAAGGAAGTAGAGGCTTAAGGAACCACTCTAGCAGGAATTCCAGAGGTATGTAATCCTTGATCAACCTCTTCTGTCTACGCCACTCTTGGATGTGATCTGAGATATGGGTGGCTTTGTCTTAACGAAAGGTCGACATAAGTTCTATGCTAGCATCATAACGAACAAGCAATTGGAAGTGGTTGAGGAAGACTAAAACCATCTGATTAAAAGTTTTGTATGCCCCCCTTGGTAGATCTATGTACCATTTCACTGCTACCCCCATGAGGGTGAATTGAAACAATCCTAATCGAATAGAGTCGTCGTTAAGAGAATTCAAAGAGCACCAAATATGAAAATTAGTGATGTGATCACCGGGACCCTTTCCAGTCTTGCCTTCGAATTTCAGAATATTAGAAGGAATCTTGGTAGGAACGAGGGGAGATGCTGGATCATGACACACAGGGTCAGTCATTAATCTAGACAAGTCAAGAAGATTGAGAATGGCCATAAAAGGGAGAAGGGGTTGCGACATCTGGCCCCAAGCTCCTGGGAAACACTGTTGTTGTGGAATCAAAAACCATCCAGGGTTCTGGTATGCACCATGGCCTTGTCCGGGATTGTAACACCCTCCTCCGAATTGATTCATGAGAGTTGGTTGGGTCCCATTCTAGTAGGAACATTATGATGAGGGTTGTAAAACGTTTCCCCAGTCGGAGTAGCTCTAGGTTGGGCGTTTCCCAAGGTATAAAAATTACTTCCTCTGGGTGTGAATATGGAGGATAGAGTTAGATTCGTCATGCCAAACGTGTTGGCTGGAATTGGTGCAGAGATGGTAGGTGTAAATGAAAGACCGTAAGAAACAATTTGTCTACCAAGTTGACCACTCCATCTAGGAGAATTAGTACCAGGATTAGACACAGGGTGAAAAGGAGGAAGCCCTCCAACTGTAGGAGTTGTTTGTGGGATCTGAGCATTGCCAAATGAAAATGGAGTATCTGAAAGATCCACGCCCCCAAGTCCAATACTAGTATTCAAATTAGATGCTGGGATGGAGGATGAAAATTGTGATGTGAAATTCGACATACCATAAGAAAAAGGGCTAGAGGCCATAGAGATGGACTGAATATTTTAGATCGACGAGTGACAAAGGGAGCCAAAAGGGTTCATGGCTATATGTTGAGCATTCACTATAGGACGAACAAGAGTGATGATAGGAACCTTTGACACTACAACCATTGTGGTTGAAAGTGTCGAAGGAGTGTCATTAACTATAGTGGGTATGGGAGTCAAAGGACTCCCAGTATCTTTCTGACTCGATTCAATACTCATCCTTCTATGATCACAAGTCTAGTAAGTGGAGGTGTGTGTACCACATTTGATAACTTTACTTCTTTTAAAAGGCAACAACTCAATATGCGGTGGTAATCGTAACAAACAGAGAGACCTGTGGGGAAGCTGGTCTAGCTCCATAATGACTCAAGACTTGAGATATAAAAACAAATCCTAAGGCCAACTAGTAATCAAAGATCACACCAAAATAAAAATAAAAGGTCAATATGCACACAAACATGATAAAGTGGTTGAAAGGGGTCTCCCTCCCTAAAGTAGGTATGCCTTGCCCAAGAGGGGCCTGAGACTCCCTGCAAAATATCAAAGGTATCAAAATTAGTTATAAGGGCCCTTGTGGGATTAACAATCAGTCGGTCAGATCCCCCGGAGAGGAAATCATCCATAAAGGTTGTGTGTTGTCCGACCCTTATCTGACCCATGGTACCTTCAGAATAACCCTTGCAAGTAACCTATGTGGTACCTATGTCAAGCAACTAAGAAACCATGATATAACCAATGCGCAAGGGAATGGTCATAAGTCAGGTCTACCATATGGGAAGGGTAGAAAATCATGAAACCTCGAAAGAACCACCTCTCACATAGGTAAAGGTACTAGCAATATCCTCATATATGAATAGATCCCCATAAATATATCCGACGCTAAGAAGGTATTGGGGGGATATCCCCTCAACCAACTTCATGTGACCTCGTGCTTAAATCCGGTGTAAGTGGAGCCTCATGACATCACCAATTATACAATGGGTTTCACCACTCACTTATTCAAACACATATGTTGATTTAAGAGCCTTGGAGAAGGTTACTCACAAAATCCTATTCCAAGGCTCTAAATCCTAAGATAGTTTGTGCACCCTAGAAAATAAAATCGTTTCTAATCAATTTTAAATTATCAACGTTGCTTTTAGTGGCCTTGATTACTAAAAAAGGTGCAGTAGTGAAAATGATGATGTTATGACTCAACAAGTAAAATAAATGAATATGAATAAAATGCGAATTCCTAACTTCAATTCCCAATAAATTATAAGCTTTTCAAAATGCAATTTTCAATTTAATTATGCAATTCAAAATAAAATGAAATCTTTACATACATGTACTAAGATCAACGATAAGAACCCAAAAGATCAAATGCCAACAATGCAAAATGTTTAATATTTTTGTATTTTCAATATAAAAGAATGAAAATTCAAGGACTGAACAACAACTTGATATAAATATTCTACTGAATGCAATCAAAGACAAACCATGTGGGATATCAAGAAGAAAACACCAATCCCAAGATGCAAGGACAATCAATGAAAAGGATGATGAGAAATGAAACACCCAAAAATTAAACCAAAGAACGGTTTCCTATCACTCTGCGGGCATTTAATAGTCATAATAGATACCTAGGAAGAATCAACAACCATCAAAACTTACCCAACAATCATCAAAATCAACAACCAAGCACACAAGAATGATGTACGCAACTGTTCAGGAGAAAACCGTGTATATACGTTGTTGGAAGCAGACTAAAGAGGAGAGCAAGGAAATTTTGGGAAAGAAGGCATGCACGAGGGAAAAGACAGCTAGAAGGAAGAGCAACACGCACGCATGCATGGAAGACCTAACGATGTTAGGGTTAGGTTTTTTGCAACACATTGTAATGGTTGGTGAGCCAGAAACATATAAATATAGATAGCTAGGTCTCATAGAGGGAGATAGATGTGAGGAAACGTAGGTGATGTAATATTTTGTTGTATGACCCAACTTTGTAAGTTGTTGAGATAGAGAGGACTAGGGAGGGTATATCTTGAGGGTTAGATCACAGGATGAGGATCCTGGTGCGAACTAGTCCGCCTCATAATAGATCTCAACCCAACGAAGATGAGTTGTAAGCGAGCGACGTTGTAGTCTCAGAATTACTACAATAAAAGAAATAAGAGCCAGATCTTTGTGGACGTAGCCCAGAGGTGGGTGAACCACAGTACAACCTGTGTTATGTGATTGAATGCATGTGTTTCTTTATTATCTTCAGTAGTTGTTGATATGCTAAATAATAAGTGTTTATATTTCCTATGTAATCATAAATGTTAGTGTATTTCATTAATAAGTTAAAATAGAACTCTCAATGTAAATTTCTCAGATCCCCCACTCAATACTAGGCTGCAAACACATGAATATTGCAACCACCCATTAAGACTATCTCAGGTGAGATGACGCAGTGCACCCTATGTGTTGCGTTTCTTCTGGTTTACCAAGAGGGTCTATAGTTTTAGAGGCTTTGTTGGAATCCCAAACAAACATGAACCTTGGGTCACTCAAGCTGAAGATATGTTGGCACAGGGGCAGACCCATGGTTCAACGCTTCAACAATGCACCAACAAAACCCTAAATATCAAACCTTTCGAAAACACCTGCGAAGCAGATGAAGGCTCACCCGAGGTAGAGGCAGGGGGGGTTGGAGGACTCAAGTGTCTACAACCTAGCTGGGACACAGATCTATGATTGATTTAACAAATCACTTAGCAAACAATATGCATTAATTTATGATCCTTATTCACATCGTAGATTAACCCCTACTATAGATCATCACAGTAGTAATCAATATTAAGCACATCTAATCATTTAGCACATAACATCAGAGCAGATATAACATTTATTCATATATAAATCACTAAGAATTAATGGATCTACCTATTTGTTATTAGAAAAATCGGTAGGTGTGGACACTAACAGATCTCCCCAGATCCACCTGGATCTAGAACAAAAAAGGATAGGACACGACTCTTTCCCTAAGTTGTAGCCATTGAATCTACTAATAGGAAGGAATAAGTGGCATACCTTTATATCTCTTCCTTAGATATCTGTTGTTCCCTCTTCACTTCCGTGCTCTCGTGAAGTCAAGTCTAGGACAACACAAACCAACCAAAGTGAAGATAGCGAAGTATATTCAATGTCAACCTATGCATATGATCAAGGAGTTACGCAATAAAGTAAGAGTGACTTTATGGGAAAGGGACATGCCGCTATATCATATTAAATGAAAGTAGAAGATACAACCTGATCTCCTTGATGTCACAAGCTTCCTTTCAGTGACCCTTGGTTCCAACACACACACTTTCTCGGTACTTGCATGAAGAAGATCCAATACCTCTTGATAGACCAAATAGAGCCTTCAAGCTTCTGTCCAAGTAGGGTTCTTCACACAATTCTTTCACCAATTCTTCATTCAATCTTGCTTAACCTTTTCCATGAGAAACCTTCCAATATATAGGAGAATGAGAGATGGTTACATGGATGAGGATGATCCCACCAAATCTGAGAAGTCAGTAGAATGACAACCATACGAATGCCAACTCATTTTCTAGAAGATCTCCTTCTAGAACCTTCATGAACTCTTCTTCTTTCCAAGCTTAAAAACAGGTTCACACTCTATATATGGAGTAGACTACAAGAAGTTTGACCCCTAAGTGTGGGTGGCCTGCGAGAATGAAGTATTCTCACACCCTAGACCATAGGTAGCCTGCGAAGTCATCTTAAAAATATGTTTTTGGAAGAAGACAGGAGCCACTTTTCTCAGGCAAAAAGTCCTTGTTGGGAGCCTAAATACATCACTGTTGAGACATCACCAGAGTGACCAAATTCATGTGTAACAAAATGCTCCCCAAAATAAGAGGTCGGAATCTGTGACAGCCGAAATACTTTGTAAACTGTGTGTGTGTGTTAGAAACCAGGAGCGCACCTAATCGGAAACCTGCAAACAACCAAGCATCTGCATAATATAATACTAGTTCTGAGGTAGGCATTCCCATACTCAGATCACAGATGAATGAAATCATAAATGTAGGTCATGGCCACCAATCATACATCGTGGATCCATGCCATCAAAATGTTGCATAGCCACTAGGAATACACTATGGATCTATGCAAGAAGACTTAAATTACGACGACATAGCCACATGACATAAAAAGTGGATCTATGTGCCGATTCAAATCATACATACTCCATCATAGCCTGGATAAAAAATATGAGACCTATGGTCTTCAATCCTGTCACCTGAAAGTACGAATCTAGCCGTGCGATTACATGTGCTGAAGTCGAACATGGTAGAAACCACTTGATTACCGGTCATTTATGAAACCGTTAACAAGTGCGAGGGAAATCACCATTAATGTCAATGACTCCCAAGGTACACTAGTACAATCCAACAAATGTGAATAAATGAGATGAGGTTGAACACTCGACGGAACTTGCCGATCAGGGGTCAATAATGAAAACCCATTGTCGAAAGCGAGGAAACCTGCCATTGAGGCATGCAAGTTCCAAGGTACCAGATAATTTCTAAGTCTTGTTTTTGGATAATGAGTTGGATTAGACGAAACAAGACTCGTCACAGGAGGGCCTTGATGTATCCCCCATCAATGACACGAAATAAGTAACAGATTTTGAGGATGAAACAGAGTATGAATACGGGTTGAAATGGACACAGGGAAGGCCGACATAGTAAGAATGGACAACTGCAGATAGCCGATTCAATAGAGGGCTTGTGTGAACTTCTCTTGAACATATAAATGACACGACCAAGGACTTGGCAGCACTGAGTCAAAGACAACCCAAGATATGACCTTGTAGAAAGTCGAACGAGAGACAAATGGATTTCCCAACCTGAATTGAAATGATGAATAGGGGGTGTCATGTTCAAGAGCGACGCTTACTTCCATTAATATGAATACAAAAACACATTCCTTTCCCAAAATTTCCCCCACCATTTCTGGCGAGTACCTCTTTATTTTTACGCAAGCTTGAGGAGGATAACATATTCTTGTTGATGTAAGCTCATCCTTTGGACAAGTCCCTCAGAGTATATTTAACAAACCCTAGGAAGGATTGGTTCGGTCCCATTACGGGTTTGTTGATGTTTGTTTAATGAGTCCAAGGATAGAAAACTCGGGAGTTTTTCATGTTTTGAGAGTCTAAAAAACACTTAAAGAGAATTCTCTCAGTTCCTTTTTCGTAAAAGAGATTGACAGGACCGAAAAAGTGATAAACTATCACCCATCGAATGTTTTTTTCAGATACTTTTATGAGCGTGAACAGAACAAGATCGCTCGACCATCTTTTCATTTTTATGGAGCATGAAAAGAGCTTAAAGGATACTCCTTAGCGTTCCTCATTTTTGTGTTACCATGACGAGTACGAAAATACAAGAAAATTATACTCAGTTATGTTCTCATGTATTTTCAAGCGCGAGAACGATCGAAGACTAGGCTCGAGGTTTTTCTAAAAACCCTAAAAAGCAGTTGTACATGCGACAAAAAGAAAAAAACACCCGTACTCCTTCATTTGGACATCAAAGTTTGTTACACATTATTTTCGTCATCCCTATGATCGTTAATGATGTAAACCTATATGTTGCCTTCAGAGGGGTCAGTGGCCTGAGTTCCTAAAGAGAGAAGGGAGAAGAACTTCTCCTGAGAAAAGATATTGTTTTTTCCTATGTAAAAACCTTATAAAAAGGGAAGTTCGCAGGTTGCTATATAGCCAGGGTGCGAGAATGACCCATTCTCGCAGGTTGCACTATAGCCAGGGTGCGAGGTGTTCGCAGGTTTCTATATAGGAAGAGTGCGAGAATGACCCATTCTTGAAGGTTGCACTATAGCCAGGGTGCGAGAATTCCATCACGTGAGAAAAATGAGCGTTTTCGCGAATCTTCTAGGAGGAGAAGCTTCTATGGTGAGGTGGCATCCGAATGGTTTGGATATTACTCGCTTTCATGATTTAGTGGGATCATCCTAACCTCCTCACCTTATCTTCTTCAACTTATAAAAGGAGAGGAATTCTCATGGAGAAAGTTAGATTGGATGAGCTTTTGTTAGCTTTTGGTTAGCTTGGAATTATTAGCTTGGTTGGAGTAGCTTTGAGATTTGCTTTGTCAAGATAGATTGTGAGTAGCTATCAGATCTATAGTCTCAGAATCCTTGGATCAAGAAGTGTGTGGAGAATGAAGGATAGTTGGAAGGGACCTTACGACATCAAGGCAACGGTTTTAATCTCTTTTTCACATTCAATATAATATAGTAATGTGTTTCTTTCCCATAAAGATTAATTTCTCTTTATTGTATAACTCCTTGATCATATACATAGATTAATTGTTGAATAGATCGTGTTTCCTTCACTTCGATTGGTTTGTATTGTTTTGATATTGACTGTACGAGAGCATTGGAGCGAAGCAGGAGCAACAAAGATCAAAGGAAGCGATTACAAGGTATGTTCTTTAATCGTGCCTCTTAGTATATTCAACAGTGTAAATCTAGGGAAAGAGTATCATTCTATTTTGTTTTGTTCTAGATCCAGGTGGATCTAGGGAGATCGGTTAGTGTCCGCACCTACGGATTTATCCTATAACAAAATTGGCAACTCCACTGGGGATCGAACCCAGAATCTACGGTTTCTCAGAAATTTTGCCCTTTTTCAAAATTTTCTTGTTTACAGGCATTCTCACACTGTACCCTTTAGTGGCCTGCGAGAATCACTTGGGTTCGCACCCTGGTGTTCAGTCTAGTGCGAACACCTCACAGTCAACCCATGTCTAACCTACGAGAATACCTAATTCTTGCACTGTAATATACTGCTAGCCTGCGAACTTGTTTGTGAAATTTTTTGGATTGGGTCTTGTCATTTTTTATGCCCAGTTTTGCTTTGAACAACTGGTTTGAACTTTTGGAGCCTATATTGATCTGTTTACAGTCTTCTTGACATTCTTTGAGTTGCTTTTAGCCACTCTTTCTTTGATTGGTTTTGAAGGATTAGTCTCTTGCTTTGAGTGTCTTTCAATTACAAAGCGTGTGTTTTCTTTAGCATTGTTTAGGGAAAGATCAGATTTCTTCTGAATAGTTCGCTTTAAAAGAAAACTTTTAGTTTGGGTTTCTTTGTTTTAAGAAAGTTCATTATTGCTTTTAGTGAAATTTTTAAAACAAAAAAAAAATTAATTTCTTTCTTTATATTAGATTGGGGGCATCCTTGCATTTGAAGTAGCGAAATTGCATGATTAATATTGATGAGTTTAATATATTTTGGGACATTATGCATATGGGAATAATAAATGTTTTCTCCTTCTCGTAGCATAGATTTCATTGAAATGAAAGGATTGCATCTTCATATCTTTGCATAATTTTTGAGTCGGTCAAAACACCATATTGTCCACGCCATCTTCTTTTTGAGTAACAACAGCCATAAAATAAAGTGCTTATAAAAATTGAATTAGACATTTTTATCTTTTCTGGTATCAAACCTACATTAGATTAGTTGTAGGGCTTTGGAATAGGTGTGAAAGATAACTTTCCAAAGCTCCAAACAAACATAGTATCTTGAGTTAGGGAGTGTTAAATTCCATTTGCAACATATTGTCCTGGGACGCCCTTCTAACACAAGGGTCAAGCACTAGGTCGCATTGGTGTTGGCAGAGTTACTCACCCTGCTTTGTTGACATCAGTGTAGAGATTGCACGTATTACGGGGATCACTCAGAGGTATACCCACAATTATGAGTGGAATCCTTTGAGTTGATTTCGGGCTAGATACCCTGCCCTTGCATGTGGATCGGACTGACGACTGTTCCCCCAGGCTTTATTGTTGTTGGTGGTAACCTTAGTGGCCTATCTCTCTAGGTTCTTTACACGAGGTGACTGTGGAGGGACAAGTCTTCACGGTACCTGGAATCGACGTTGGCCAAACTCACTCGGGCTCCTTGGAGGGTATACCCATGATTATGTGTGGGAGCTTGCACCAGGGTGTAAGTCTATTAAGCAGGTCGTCAACGTAACTTTTCCACCTGCTCTATCTCAGCCCCTTCTTACTTTGTTCCCGCGACGTTGGATTTCATCACCAACTAGTGCGTTCATTGTGAGAAGGTTTTGTTTGTTTGCTTGCTTCCTAGATTTTTAGCATGTGTTGTTTGTTTTCCCTAGTGGACTCTAGATTGGGTTTTTTGTTTTTCATGTCATCAGTTCCCGAAATGACCAATGAAGGAACCTCTGCTCCAGGGGAAACTTTTGTTTTTCCTTCTTACGGAAACATTGGTCCTCCTCACATCGCTACTTTGAGCCTTCTAGGTCTCACAATTGGATTGTCGGTGTGGTTGTTTTCCACTCAGGTAATCCCGAATGCAGTAAGTGATTCGGTCATAAGCACTTCCCCCCAAGAGCATCAACCTCATGTTGATCCTTCACCTTCTTCACCAGTAAGGTATTCTTCACCTTCTTCGCTTGCAAGGTCACCTTCCATTCCATCTTTTTCGTCGAGCGAAAGTTCTGAAGCTAGTAACTCGGTGAATAAGAAGAAGAAGAAACGAAAGAATAAGAAGAATAAAATTAAGCAAGGATCCAAACCTCCAACCACTGTCAAACATGTTGGAAAACAACTAGTTATTGTTAATCGTGCTGGGAGTGTTGATGATGTCAAGATCACCCAAACAACCCGTAAGCCCAAATACACTTGCAGACTTTGTAAGGGTAGCCATCTTCTTAAAGATTGTCCTGGTCTACCCAAGGTTATAGAAGCATGGTCTACACATCCTCGCCAACCCATGTCATCAGCCTCTGAACAACATGTTGATGACTTCCCGTCGACTAGTCACGATACGGTTGGGAAGAAGAAAAGTAGAGACAAGTTCCCATGTATGTTATGCAAAGGGAGTCATCTCACTCACCTTTGCCCTCATATGGACGAAGCCTCGAAATTACTGGAAGAAATGACTGTTTCACAGCCTCAACTTCCAGCTGCTTATCGCAAGCTTTCTCTCAGCCTACCTGTAGTTGATGGAATGATCAATCCGGTTCCCCTGTTGGTTAGTCCAGTTGATCAAGTGGTTAATTTGGTCACATATTTAGTTGAACCAGTTGATAAAGTGGTTAATCCGATACCATCCTCGGTCAACCCCACTCTCCCGTTAGAGAGTGAAACCCAAGCGGTCGATCCATTTCCATATGTCGACCCCATTCTCCCCTTGGAGAATGAAACCCAAGTGGTCGATCTGATCTCTCCATCGGTCAATCCTACTCTTCCGCTCGAGAGTAAATCCAATACTGCCCATGTTTTTCTTGTTGATACAAACTCTGTCGTGCCGAGGGGTATTCATCCTTCTCCCGTGGAACCCCCTCAAAGTCATGAGGCCATCCATTTTGATTGGGATGTGCTAACTAGACCTCGTCTTCCCTCTTACATTCCTTTCCAGATTACAGTACAGGTTTGTGGTCGGGACGTTACCAAAACGTTGATAGATGAAGGTTCGTCTGTTAGCATTTTGTCCTCTATTGCTTGGAAAGCTTTGGGTTGTCCTTCACTTGCGCCAGTTACACAGAATCTGTTAGCTTTTAACAGAAGAACCAGACACCCTTTAGGGACCCTTCCTCAGTTTCCTATCACTTTGGGAGGGAAAACTGTCTTTATTGACGTCATGGTAGTCCAAGACCCCTTGGATTTCTCTTTACTCCTTGGGCGAGATTATGTCTATGCCATGAAAGCTATTGTCTCTACTCTGTTTCGTGTGATATCTTTCCCTCATGATGGACGAGTTGTGACTGTTGATCAACTTTCATTCATTGACCCCACCTGGATTTCCTCCCTGAATGGTTCTTGTATGCAGACAGTATCACCCCCGCCGCAGGTCAATTATGTGGCGTTATCGCCTATGTCTTTGACTTCTGATGACTTAGATCCAGTAGTTGACATGGTGATCTCTTCGATAGGGTTGTTAGAGCCTGATCTCTTAACTCCTGTCGCGACTCTCGACATGGTGTCCTTCCAGAGTGTGTTTCTTCCTTCCAGTGAAGATCTCTTGGAAGCCATGACCGAGTTTTGTCCCTTGACATGGTGTCATTCCAAATCATTGTCCTTTTGGAATCCATGATCAAGAAGAGGTTTTGAGGATAGTTTTTGTGTCTCTATGGCAACCTCGTTAAAAAATGAAACAGAGGTATGGGGATTGAACCTGTATTTTCGAGGATAGTTTTTGTGTCTCTGTGGCAACCTCGTTAAAAAATGAAACAGAGGTCTGGGGATTGAACCTGGATTTCCGAGGATAGTTTTTGTGTCTCTGCGGCAACCTCGTTAAAAAGATGAAATAGAGGTCTGGGGATTGAACCTGGACCACCTGAGGATAATTTTTCATCTCTGTGGCAACCTTGTTAAAAAATGAAACAGAGGTTACGAGCATAGTTCTTGTTTCTATGTCAAGCTCGTTAAAAAATGAAATAGTTTTCCCCCTCTCTATTTGAGTCAAGTCCTTCGTCTAGTATTTGAAGCTTCATTTCATTCTCCTTTGTAGTTGAATGAAATGAAGCTTGGGGGGAATTTTCCTCAGCCTCTGGACTTCATGCTGAAGTGAAGCCACTAGTTTCTTAAGCTAGGGGCTAAGTACCGACCATCCATGTGTTTTGCGTTGGGAAGTCGCAAGCATAGTTTTCTATGGTTCAAGCTTGTGTAAAAATGAAACCACTTAACTCAAGCATAGTTTCCTCTGGTTCAAGCTTGTGTAAAAATGAAACTAGGTCCAAGCATAGTTTGGTTTAGTTTTTAAGCTTGTGTAAAAACAAAATCTATCCCAAGCATAGTTTTGTTTTGTTTTTAAAGCTTGTGTAAAAATGAAAACAATCCCGAGCTTAGTCTTTGTTCTTTCTCATGCTCGTAAATACATGAGAATAAGTTACCGAGCTTAGTCTTTGTTCTTTATCGTGCTTGTAAATCAATGAGAATGTAACCAAGTATACTTTTATCACTTTTTCTGAATCGTAAAGGTTATACGAAAAAGGAACCCCCTGGAGTTCCCTTTAAGCTCTTTTCAGACTCTCTAAACATGAAAAGATTGCCGAGCGATCTTGCTATTTTCATGATCGTTAAAGTATTTGAAGTATGCGTCTTTCGAGCGATAGTTTAACCCTTTTTCGGTCTCGTTGGACTACTGTACGAAAAAGGAACTGAGAGAGTTCTCTTTTAAGTGTTTTTCCAAACTCTATAATCTTGAAAAACCTTCGAG
>ML777974.1:58852-83354 GCA_009831015.1 Picea engelmannii
TTCATGATTTAGTGGGATCATCCTAACCTCCTCACCTTATCTTCTTCAACTTATAAAAGGAGAGGAATTCTCATGGAGAAAGTTAGATTGGATGAGATTTTGTTAGCTTTTGGTTGGCTTGGAATTATTAGCTTGGTTGGAGTAGCTTTGAGATTTGCTTTGTCAAGATAGATTGTGAGTAGCTATCAGATCTATAGTCTCAGAATCCTTGGAGCAAGAAGTGTGTGGGGAACAAAGGACAGTTGGAAGGGACCTTACGACATCAAGGCAACGGTTGTAATCTCTTTTTCACATTCAATATAATACAGTAATGTGTTTCTTTCCCATAAAGATTAATTTCTCTTTATTGTATAACTCCTTGATCATATACATAGATTAATTGTTGAATAGCTCGTGTTTCCTTCACTTCGATTGGTTTGTATTGTTTTGATCTTGACTGTACGAGAGCATTGGAGCGAAGCAGCAGCAACAAAGATTAAAGGAAGCGATTACAAGGTATGTTCTTTAATCGTGCCTCTTAGTATATTCAACAGTGTAAATCTAGGGAAAGAGTATCATTCTGTTTTGTTTTGTTCTAGATCCAGGTGGATCTAGGGAGATCGGTTAGTGTCCGCACCTACGGATTTATCCTATAACAAAGTTTCTATATCTACAAAAGCCACACTCATAGGACTATTAGGGAATTAGGTTTTATAGACAAAATACTATAAAAAATCAACAAAAATGGTAAAAGTGAATAAATATGGGTAAAAAGGGATTTTACCATTTCATTGTGATTTTGCCAAAAAAAATTCCCAATACACCTCATTTTCCCCCAAATTTTTTTTCTCGGTTGCGGGAGGCACAAGCGACCATTTGGAGAACCGTCTCCGCCAACGAGGTAAGCTCTTGATCTCTCACCTTTTCCATGGTTTATTTTTAGTTTTTATTGGCAATTTTCAGGGTTTTAGGTCCATTTTAGGGCCATAACTTGCACTCGAGCATTCTCGCAGGTTGACCATGCGGGACTTGCGAGAATCTAGGATTCTTGCAGGTGACCTTAAGGGTACCTGCGAGAATCTCGCACTGTGCTAAAGGGGCACCTGTGGGGGCCGAAAAATGAATTTTAAAATTGTCTATTGCTCAATAAAAATTATGCCAAGGTTTGAAATAAGTTGCTAACCCTTCTCTTATGGCTCTTGTGTAGGTATTTGACCATCACAATGATGGAGTGGTGAGAAAGAGAACATGAGGAGGAGAATGCCATTGCCGGGAATGACCTGGGTACCATCGCTGCCCTCCGGGACTGTGGGCTCTTGAAATTCTTCAGGATTCCAGGCATGAGGGCACAACTTAGATTGTTGGAATACCTGGTTCATATGTGGGACGTGGACCAACAGTTGTTTCACATGGGAGTCCACACATTGACCCTAGATATCGAGGATATCTATTTTCTAATAGGGTTATCATGACATGGGTACCACACTATCTTGACTGATGGCCAAGGCGGCGGACTCCCTATGAGTGAGTATTGTCATCAATACTGTGTTCCTAAGGCAGAAAGAAGCAAGGGAAAGGTTTCTATTTGGGGGGTCCAAGAATTGACCCTACAAACTATCTTGTTCACAATAGCACGCATGGTCGGGAGCGCGGCTCCACACATGGCTCTCCAGAGATACTTCCAATATGCCATAGAGTGCACAGAGCCTCAAGTCATCAACTGGTCAGATGCAGTTCTCCGTAGTATGAAGAGGCAATTGACAAAGTGCAGAAGGGGCAACTTGAAGCAGTTTGGGTACAGATCACTTTTGGTGTCCTTCTTCCTCGAGAGGGTCCCATTTCTGAGATTATAGGTTGATTGGGGTTTACCAACCCCATAGGATCCGAGGATGCTGAGGTGGTGCAACCTCATGGCTCGACATGTAGCAGGGCCTATCATCAAGTATAATGATTCATTTTTCAACTGGTTTCGAACCCAGATGCTGATGATTGATGACTATGCGTATGCTGGTTTGGATTTACGAGGGGATCCAGATTTGGCCCTACCTGAGGATGTTCAGCAGGGTGATTTAGGTAATAAGTACACATTTTGTTCTTTTTAAATATTTTTGTAATTTTTATCATATGGAATGTTTTTTCGTTTATCCAAGAACTAATCAAAATAATCTCTTTTTGATGACACAGATGTGTGGTCATATCGACCTTCGGGAACGTCTCCTATTCAACGACGAGGAGAGGTGGCTCCAGTGGCGAGATGGGATGCTAAAGACTACGAGGCAGTGGAGCAAAACTTAGAGGGGTTGACTGCTTACATCCCAGACATGGTTATTGGGGAGATCCCTAGATGTTACCAGTACCATACTGTGGGGGTGTCTGAGTCTATCAGTTGACTGCTTCGTAGGGTGGCCTGAGCAGTCATGTGTTATCGTGAGCGTCATCCATGACGCTATTTTGTAGAAGCCATGGGCTTCGTATTTTTGAGATTTTGGTCCTTGGACAGAAGTTTTTTGTAAAAACGTTTGATCGTTACATACATATATACAGCTTCTACTGGCTTATCTTATGTTGTGTTATAAATGTAATGTGTGATTGGTTTATAAATGGCCCAAATGCTTGTCTAACACATAGTTAACTAATGCATCAGTCAATGTATTTATACATCTAGGAATGTGCTGATACTCAATATAATCAAAATAACGTTCCAAGAGGCGAATTTGTAAATATAGCCATAATAAAGAAGGACTTCAAATAGCATAGACATTACTTAGCTGCAGTACTACTAGCTGCGAATCGAGTCGTATAACCAAGTGGCAGATGACGAGGGAAATAGAATCAATCAACAATTCGACGACGATGCTATATTCTGCAATATTATTGGTCGCAAGACCTAGGAACATACCTTGCAGACTGATGAGTTCATTTGTAGGTGCGTAAATTGCCCATGCAGTAGAAGCAAGGTTCTGAGTATTGCGGCTAACACCATCGGCCAAGCCAATGTGGGGTAGAGAATACTCTGACATCTGGAAACCAAGAACAACATAACATAAGTGGTTGAGGGTAGAGACCAGATAACAAAAAATCATACTACAGTAACACACAAGAAGTATGATACAATAAAATACAAGCACTCATGCACAAGTGATCTTAGGCATAGTACTTCTTTAAGTACAACCTGTTTCTGGGTTCACTCAAAGGGATACCTTCGTAGTCTTCCAACTCGTAAGCTCCTTTCTCCAAAACTCGTCTGACGATATAAGGACCTCACCACATAGCTTCAAATTTTCTAGCTCCTAGCATATCCCTATCTTGTTCATATAGAAGAACGAGATCAACTTCAGAGAAAACATGTGGCCTGACATGTTTGTCATATTGGACTTTGACGCGTTTCTTCTGGGCTTCTATAACTAGGGTGGCATCGCGATGGGTTTTGTCTAATTGCATAAGATACAACAAACGTTCTTCTTCGACAGAAGTGTTCGAGAGAAGTTTGACGGTTAGTTTTAGGGAGGGTATCTCACATTCAATTGGCAAGATGGCTTCTAGACCATAAACTAACTGGAATGGTGTAAACCTGGTAGAAGATTTAACGAACGTCTGGTAAGCCCACAATGCTGAAAACAACATTGTGTGCCAACTCATTTTGTGAATCCCTATCATTCGTCGAAGCATGGTAATGAGGACCTTGTTTATTTCTTCGACTTGGTCGTTGGCTTGTGGGTAATAGGGTGTTGAGTTTTCATGGCGAAGACCCAACTTTTTAGTGAGTTCGGACATCATGAAGTTTCTAAAGTGGCTACCATGATCAGTAACGGTGGCCTGAGGAACACCAAAACGAGCTATGATGTGATTGAATATGAATAATGCTGCAGTCTTTCTAGTATTGTCGAATGTTGGCATCGCCTTGGCCCATTTCGTAAAATAATCTACGGCTACAATAATGTATCCATGCCCCCTGACTGAGTGAGGGTGACATGTCATGAAATCGATACCCCATTTCACAAAAGGACCAACGGAGACCACAGGGTGTGATCAGATTTTATTGTTGTAGGTTTGGCAAGCGTGGCATTTTTGGACAACAATTATACAATCGTTGAATAAAGAAGGCCAAAAATACCCTTCTCGTAAGATGCTCTGGGCAGTAGCAGACCCAGACATGTGACCACCACAGGCTCCATAATGGCATTCATTTAGGGATTTCTCGGCTTCGTCAAACGTGAGGCAACATCGAAAAATGGAGTCAATCCCACGATGATAAAGAGTATCACCGAGGATAATATACTGACGGGCTTGGTAGCATATTCGACGACGATCAGTGCTAGACAAATTGGGCCAGAAAGTTTGGGTCTGGAGATATATGATGATATCTCCATACCAAAGGTCATTGGAACTAATCAGGAAAAGGGATTCATCAGGTAATGAATCGACTGCTACATTTTCCATCTCATAGTAGGGAAGGTCGCATATCAACTTGAAAAACACCAAGGATTTCTTACACTTAGCACGTTTGAATTCTAAGTAAAACTCCTAGAGTATTATGATCCATTTGAAGTATTTTCCCCCTAGCAATTGGCGTGTAAGAATGTGCTGCATAGGGTTGCAGTTAGAAATTATCGTAGTCTTGCGAGAGAGGATATAGTGTTGGAAACGTTGAACAACTTGGGCGGCTGCCAAGGCTAGTTTTTCAACATGTAAATACTTGGTTTTGGTAGTCGTGAGACTCTGATTCAAGTAATAAATGACATGTTCATCATGAGAATCATCCTCCTGGATGAGAACCATAGTGATGGTATAGTCCGAGGCTGTGAGGTAAAGGAAATAATCCCGATTGTAATCAGGAGGGGAGAGTAGTGGGGTACGTGTCAAAGAAAGTTTCAAAGCTTCAAAATCTTTGTTGGCAGTAGTACCCCATATGAACTCAAAACCTTTCTTGAGAAGTCATGTAAATCCAAGAGTTAGCTCAACATAGTTTGGGATGAAACGACGGAGAAAGTTTTCCTTCCCTTGCAAACTTTGTAATTGGCGAAGCGAGGAAGGAGGAGGGAGATTGAGAATTGCCTCTACCTTCAAAGGATATACCTTGATCCCTTGACGTGAAACAATAAATCCCAGAAGTCGACCAGATTCTATGGAGAAAACACATTTGTGGGGATTCAAGCGTATATGGTAAAACCGACATCGAAGGAAAATGACACGGAGGTGTATTGGATGATCTACATGGTGCATGGAATGAGTGGGTAAGTCATCGAGATATGGCTGCACAATGTTCTTTATGTCATGAAAGGCGTAAGACATAACACGTTGAAACGTTTCACCGACATTCTTTAAACTGAAAGGGAGTTTCCGATAGGCAAAAGTTCCCCAAGGACAAATAAAAGCGGTCTTGTGTTGATCTACTGGTACGATATTGATTTGATTATATCCGGATAAACCATCCATTAGAGAGAATATTTCACTTCCGACACAATCGTCGACGATCTGGTCAACGAAGGGGGTAGGAAAGTTGTCTTTAAGACAAGCTTTGTTAATGTCCCTATAATCAACGCACATGTAGATTGTGCCTTGTTTCTTGTTGATCGGAACAAGATTGGAAATCCAGTCAGTTAGAGCCACCGGGTAAATGAAGCCAGTCTTAAGAAGTTTCTCAACTTCAAGCTTGATAGCGGCTTCTTTACGTGGGTGGATCGGACGAAGTCATTGCTGGACGGGTTTCGCATCTGGTTATGTCTTAATTTCATGTATCACAATGTCGGGGTCAATACTCGACATTTCTTCATATCTCCAGGTGAAGACGTCACAAAATGCTTTGAAAAGAGACTTGTAGGTGACAATTTCATCAGGGGAACACGAAGCTCCGATATGCACATTTTTGACAATTCCAGGTTTTATGGATATGTTGAGGGGGATGGTGGGTGAGATATTACTTAATTTCCCTTCGTAGAACAGATCATGTGTAGACTCAGGAATGGTAGAAGTGACGACAATGGTCGATGGGGTCGAGATCCGTTGGTAACCCTCGATGGTGTGTTGTTCCAGGAAGAGGATGGAACGATGATGTCCATCGTCCCAAGGGGTGTCTTCCATGGACATAACAGACATGATCATCTCCTCCATGGGAAAAATGACGCGGAATGGATCTGGAGATAAATCACCAAGAGAAGGGGTTGAAAGGGTTGTCGATTGAATGGCTTGATAAGCGGATTCAACCAGACTTAGTGGCATTTCGTCACCATATTGAAGATGATCTTCTGGGTTGGGTACCATTCATGGGTCGTAAGATGCAGGGGTTCCATGAATAGAGGTGGAGATCATGTTGATTGAGGCGACAAATAGATGTGGAACATCGGGTGGTGGTATGGGGAAAGTAACCATTAACGAGGAATCTTTAATAAGACCCACACTGACATTCTCATATCCGGGGGGGGTTGCAATGAACGGTACATTGCCAGTACATGTATTAGAGTGGAAGAAGGCCAATTGGTCGACGATCACTACTTTTTGTTGATGTGGGAAACGCATGACACAGAAAATATTCGACACAACTCCACGCATGGAATCAATATAGCTACAACTGAGTAGAAGGTTGTAATTGAGAGGAGCGTCAAAGACCTCCACTTCAACTTGGACTATTTTGCCTTCTAATGTAATAGGCAATGAAGGGAGGAAACCATAAGGCTTAAGGAGGAGAGCCGATGGATTTCCAGTAGGTAATAAACATGACACAAGTCGAGGCACCCTCATCAATAACCGTTCTACAAATGTTTTTGTCGGAGACAATAACTTGTATTTGGAAGGTGAGTTGAGGGGGTAATCTTGGAATGTGATCTTCCTATTCAAAAATGATTAAATTCATATCTGTAGGGTTGATTCCACCAATATATTTCAACAGTGCCTTTCGTTGTATCGGACAACTCTAAAGGACTTCGAGGGATGACATTGCGGACGGTGCTTGGGCCAGATCTTCGAAAATACTGTAGTTCTGGGAAGCACGTGCATGGGGATTGAAAGCCAATTTTCAAGCAACACCCTTTGGAGGATGGCGAAGAACTGTATCTAGGTTCAGTTGTTCAATATGAAGAGGACCATTGGTAGGTGGAGTCATGGGAGATGGTTGAACCAACGAAGGAGGTATCAGATCAACCTTCTCTTTGGAGGAAGAATAATCTTTGGCTCGAGTGGTAAGTGTGATGTCATTCTTCTTTGAATCGCCTGTACACATTAAGACATAGGATGTATTGGAGGGGGAAGGTTGGTCGTGAATGACCAATTGGGCATGTTGTTGAGATGGGAAGGATTGTGACAAAACAACCAAAGTGGGGGGTTTTGTGGTTCCTTGAAAGAACTTAGTAACCTCGGCTCGTCATGGAAAATCCTTAGTGTAGTGATCATCACCGCAGATAAGACAAGCGTATCAAGGTTTGTGCTTATCTCTATCGTCAACAGGTGGTTTTTTAGTTTTCTTAGTTTGCAAATTATTTCTATCCTCCTTATTCTTACCCTTTCCTTTTCTGGATTTTTTTTGCCAGTGGGGGTAGATTGAACAGAATTTACCTCAGAAGTATTGTCGATGGGAGGGGTAGGAGACAAAGAATTTTGAACATTAGAAGAAATGGGTTTGGGGTTGTTGCTAGAGGTTTGGATGGAATGAGGTCTGGCATGGAAAGTGCCAATCACACCATCGACTGCATGGGAAGCAACAGGGGTAGTTGAAGTAGCGGAAGTAGAAGGACGAGGCGCATCAGGGAGTAAGTCGTAAAGAGTACCCGTTTGTGAGTAAACGAGGTCTAGGTATTGGGCACGACTAATTGCCTGTTCTTCGGTGACCACTCCACCCATGGAAATGTCACGAACGATGTCGTTCACGAATGATTTCATGAACCACTCTTCCAGCAACTGATCGGGAAGTTCGAGTTTGATGAGACGTCGTCTCCGTCGCCACTCATGAATGTGATCAGAGATATGGGTGGCCTTAGTTTGTTTAAAAGAACTCAAAATCTCGGTTCCCATTTCATAGCGAATCGGTAGCTGGTAGTGGGTGAGAAAAGCCATAGTAAGGGTGTTCAAGTCAGTGAATAAGCCTCATGGTAATTCTATATACCACTTCACGGCGAAACCTGTGAGGGTTCGCTGAAAAAGGGGTAAATGAATAGAGTCATCCATCAAGGCATTGGATGAGCACCAGAGGTGAAAAGTCATTACATGATCGTTAAGGTCCTCTCCTGGCTTACTATCTATTCACATGAGGGTACTGGTGACTTTGGGGGGGAAGTCGCTTTGGTAAACTAATGGGACCATAAGCAGTTTGCATATAATGCAAAGATCCAGGCAGATTCGGTTGTTGGTGTGGAAGCAAGTAATTCATAGGGTTGTACCCTTGAACAGGGGTGTGGGGTTGAGCATTCAAGCCCCAAATAGGATTAGACATACCTGGATAGGGTTGGCCTGTACTAGGGGGTATGACGGAGCTAGCCTGAGGTTGTTTCCCTTTAGTCGAGTGAGGATTATGTTGTATAAGATGATTCCAATACTGGGCCAAGGATGGAGGTATGTTTTGTCCATAGGGTGGATTCGGTGGGGGTTTCCCTCCAATCGGGGGTTGCGTCCCGGTTGGGATTTGTCCTACAAAAGGGGGTTGAGTTTTGCCTCCTTGGTGAAATTGTCCACCAACAGGATTCTAGTAATTCGGTGTGAATGACAGAATGGTGCCACTAGGATCAGTGCCTCCGATAGAGGATGGAAGAGGTCCTCTAAAAGGGGGTAGAGGAAGTGTCAGGATGATGCCACTAGGATCAGTGCCTCTGATAGAGGATGGAAGAGGTCCTCTGAAAGGGGGTGGAGGAAGTGTCGGGATGAAACCGGGAATATGGTTCCCAGAAGGAGTGGAACTTCTAGGAGTCTCGGATGAGATTTGGGTAGGAGCAGGAATAGAAGCATTCAACGCATCGTATCCGGGTCGAAGTGGTGGGGTGTTTCTGGGTGAAAGTGGTGTCCCAATGGGGGCTTGGCCAGCCATTGTAATCCTGGTGTGAGGATTCATAGTATCCAGGACCATTGTGTAATGAATCGTTTGTAGAGGGAGAGTCAAGATGTGGTCAGCTGGTGGGGTGTCTTTACCAGGAAAATAATAGGCAGTAGTAAAAGGTACTATACCTGGATCTGACGTTTCAGGCAGCTCAGGTGTGACAGTGATATCAACACCTGCTACTGAGCCAAAGAAATATCGTCTAAAAATGCCAGTAGTCCAAAAAGGATCTTTACCTTCAGGCCCTATGAAAGGTCCGGTTGGTGATCCAGAAGACTGAACAACTAGAACTCCGAAAGAATTCACTTGAACAATATGTCTCTTAGAGTTGGTAGGAAGTCGAAAGTCCTCTCGAGAATTAGTAATTTGGAACCATTCTAAAGAGTTAGTTCTTTTCACTTGTGGAGTGGAGATGTCTTGGACTTCACTTTGTTGAGGAGAGCCCTCCAGTGGGTTGGTAGGCAAGGGTTGAGAACCTTCTAGATATTCTGGGGGTAGGCATTGCATTCTACATGAACGTCGTGGGGGGTCAATTGTGATCGAGTTAGAATATTATGAAAGAAATTATATGGCCAACTTGGGTAAACAAACAACATACGCTAGTAAAATCTAGGAAGAAAAACCAAACAAACAAGACCTTCCAATTTAGAAGTCACTAGTTGGTGATGAAATCCAATGTCGCGATGACGAGACAAGAAGGGGCTGGGCTAGGGTTGAAAAGTTATGTTGATGACCTGATTAATGGACTTACACCCTAGTGCAAGCTCCCACACATAATCATGGGTATACCCTCCAAGGATCCCAAGTGAGTTTGGCCAACGTCGATTCCAGGTACTGTGAAGACTTTCCCCTTCACAGTCACCTTGTGTAAGACCCTAAGAACATAGGCTGCTAAGGTTACAGCCAACAACAATAATGCCTGGGGGAACAGTTGACAGTCCGATCCACATTCAAGGGCACGATATCTAGCCCGAAATCAGCTTGATAGGCTTCCACTCATCATTGTGGGTATACCTTCAAGTGACCCCCGTAATACGTGCAATCTCTACACCGATATCAACAAATCAGGGTGAGTAACTCTGTCAATCTCAATGTGACCTCGGGTTTGACCCTTGTGTGAGAAGGGCTTCCCAGGACAAAATGATGCAAATGGAATTTGACACTCCTTATCACAATATGCTATCGTATGTTTTTTACTTTGGAGAGTGTGTCTCACTACCTATTCCAAAGCTCTAGCCTAGCTAATGTTGGTGTAAAAGAGTCCTAGAAAAAGTTCCTAGTTGAATTTTAAAATTGTGCAATATTATTACGGGTTGTTGTTACTCAAAAGGAGATGGAAATGAAACTGATGTTGTGTGAGACTCTGACCCAAAAAATAGGAATGAATGATACAAAATTTGTTGTTCGATGAATCCTATTTACAGGAGGGAGAGAGGAGTTTTCTGGAGCAATGTGAACTACAACGTATGATCTTCTCTGAAATGTAATATCAAAAAACCATGAACAATGCAAATTCTCTATTGATTGTTTTTCAGTACTTGAATGCCAATATTTTTTTAACACAAAGTTGCTTAAAAAATAAAATGTCTTTAATTTTTTGTTAGAAACCAAACAACAAGGGTGGAACTAAGAAAAACAAGCAACCAATGAAAAGGAAATGTACAACAAGAACCCAAACCAATCTTTCAATGAAGACAAAAATAACCAACTGACAAGACAAGTCTCTTCAAATGAATATGGGTAACAATTTTCCAAGTAATAAGCAATTGAAAAGAGAAATTAATCTCAACTTTTAAACCAATCAAAGGCTCCCAACCAAACAAGCACTCGGATTTCAAAACCGGAGATTATACCCTTGTTGTGAAAAGGTCAAGAGATAAAATTTGAGAAAACATGATCAAGAGGAGATTAATCATTCACGCAATTTGAAGTCAAGAATCATTCAATCACTGGCCAGAGAAGTTCTTCCTAGACACACAAACAAATCTGGGCATCTGAGGGCACAAAAGTCTTAATCCAAAAAAGTTGCAATTGGGTTCACAAGCTAGAAGTGTAGTACAGTGCGAGAATCAAGGATTCTCGCAGGCTAGACACAGGCAGAGTGCGAGAAGTTCGCACTGAACTGAACTGCAGGATGCAAACTCTAGTGGTTCTCACAGGCTACAGAAGGGTGCAATGTGAGAAGGCCTGAAATCAAGCAAATTTTGGAAAAAAGACAAAAAATTTTAAGGAACTTCTGGATCCAGGGAGTCTATAAGGGTATCCTCAAGACTCAGAGATTGATGGGAATGAAAAATGGTAAGCTAAGAGAAAATGGCCAAGGAAAAACCACAAAAAATGGGTTGTATCCCCAGTGGAGTCGCCAATTTTGTTACCAAACAAATCGGTAGGTGTGGAAACTAACATATCTCCCTAGATCCACCTGGATCTAGAACAAAACAGGACAGGACACGACTCTTTCCCTAAGTTGTAGCCATTGAATCTACTAATAGGAAGGAATAAGTGGCATTCCTTTATATCGCTTCCTTAGGTCTCTGTTGTTCCCACTTCGCTTCGGTGCTCTTGTGAAGTCAAGTCCAGGACAACAAAAACCAACCAAAGTGAATATAGAAAAGTATATTCAATGTCAACCTATGCATATGATCAAGGAGTTACGCAATAAAGTAAGAGTGACTTTATGGGAAAAGGGACATGTTGTTGTATCATATTAAATAAAAGTAGAAGATACAACTTGATCGCCTTGATGTCGTAATATTCCTTTCAGTGAACCTTGGTTCCAACACACACACTTGCTCGATACTTCCATGAAGAAGATCCAATACCTCTTGATAGACCAAATAGAGCCTTCAAGCTTTTGTCCAAGTAGGGTTCTTCACACAATTCTTTCACCAATTCTTCATTCAATCTTGCTTAACCTTTTCCATGAGAAACCTTTCAATATATAGGAGAAGGAGATATGGTTACATGGATGAGGATGATCCCACTAAATCTAAGAAGTCAGTAGAATGACAACCATATGAATGCCAACTCATTTTCTAGAAGATCCCCTTCTAGAACCTTCATGACCTCTTCTTCTTTCCAAGCTTAAAAATAGGTTCGCACTCTATATATGGAGTAGATTGTGAGAAGTTTGTACCCTAAGTGTCGGTGGCCTACGAGAATGAAGGATTCTCACACCCTAGACCATAGGCAGCCTGCGAACTCATCTTAAAAATATGTTTTTGGAAGAAGACAAGATCCACTTTTCTCAGGAAAACATTCCTTGTTGGGAGCCTGAATACATCACTGTTGAGACATCACCAGAGTGACCAAAATCATGTGTAACACTATCACACATCAAGAATAGTGTACTAAGAAAATAGATACATAAACATCATGAACAACATTGCATCAAGAAAAACAACACAGGATATACATGGTTCACCCTAGTGTGGGGCTACGTACACCAACTTCTTCTTATTGTTTATTAGTCTCTTCAATCTTATTACATGTACAGAGCCACAAAGCCACTCTGCAAAGGACAGGATATCTGCACGCACCTTGCCAGATCCTCATTCCCCGAATTAGGTCAAGGCACAAAGCCAATTCCTGAATAGCACAAAGCCTCTCACAATAACTTGCACTTAGCCTTGCAATCTTTAATACATCTTCTTTCACAAAGCCAACTGGTCATGCACTAAGCCGATTACAAATACTCATAACTACTTACTTGCACAAAGCCACAGGCCTCTTCTTACATCACCTAGCTACTTATTTATATATTACAAAAGGCCTAAGCATGGGTAAACCCATGGGTCGACATCCCATACCCATTACATAAACCCTAAAACCCAAAAATCTCACAAAAGGGAGAGATCCCTTCTATATTCTCTTCACCTAGATGCTCCATCTTTGACCAGCCTGTCGAAGTCCCAAAAATGGTCAAACATAACCAACGTTTCCACAAAACTTGGTCGAGAGCCAACAGGCCCCCAACACTCACCTGTGACTCATTCCAAGTCACTCCAATATGGGTAATACTACTTTGAAGGCCTTGGGCTTAGCTCAAGCTACCTCTACTTGCTACTTCGCCAGAGCCTCCTGCTCGATGAACTCATGAATGACTTGCTTGGTGATAGGCCCTTCCAGGCGTTGTTCCACTATTGCAACCACTTGTTCCAACTATGAGCCTTGTCCCTCGATCTCTTCGAAAAGTGTGAAAGCTTCATCCTGCACCTGTTGGAGTCCCTATGTCACCTCCATCACTCTGCTCTGGATGGAAGTGACCTGTTGTTGAACTACACATTTCTCCCGTGACCTATTCATTTTCTCCACTGCAGTAAGAAGCTTAATCTGCACTTTCACAATCGACGCTTATTGCGTCACCTCCTAGAGTTGTGCCTCCAATGTCCTCAGCTTCGGATATTCTGTAAGGTGCTCATAGGTATGTGCACTTAGATCGCTTAGTTTATTGCATTTTGAGGTGAATGCCCTGATTCTTTCTACTTCACTCATGGCAGTTTCTTCCCTCTGATCCCATACTTCTTGCAGAGTGCTCGACACTGCTTGAAGTTATAACATTGATACTCTTGCTTGAAGCTACTGAATGGCTTCAGTGAGCTTCCCCACTCGGATCTCGACTATCTCTTCTTCCATTTGTGCCAATCCTGACACAGAGAGAAGTGCTCTAGTCATGGCTTCCTTAAACATAGTCTGCTCTGTGAGCAGTTGGTCTTTCTCTTTCTGAATTTTCTCTCCCTCCTTGAACTTTGCTCTAATGTCATTTTTCTCTTGTTGCGCAACCCGAGGTTTCTCTAAGGCCTCCTCCTTTTATTCTTGGACTCAACGAAGGAGAGCCTCTATCGCATCTTCTATCCTTCACAATTGGGTGGGATCATCCCCCAATTCTACACTTTTGTTGACGACGACACAGTAGACACTGCATGACTCAAATAAATAGCTTGTTGTATCCCCTTCAGTTCCACCTCAATTATTTCATACATCGTCTCCTTCTTTGCTTCATGTCACTGCAAGAGATCCTCTGAAGCATATTCTACAGTTGTGATGATGAGATCAACATCATACACTATGAGCACATTCTGTGACTGAGGATCATTCGATTGAGTCTTCTTCCATGTTGAGGGTTTCTACGGTGAAACCTTCCTTTTCTTTGACATCTCGGCCTCTGTAAAGAGATCCTTTGGCGGTGTCACTTCTCCCTTTTCTTTCTTTTCTTCTTCCCCTCCTCCTCCTCCAGGTGATTCAGGTGCAGTTTCCTATGATGCATTGTCCTTCTCCTCACTGTCTATGTCCCGCACTTCCTCCTTTTTCTTATTTTTCTTTGTGCTTCTCAGTCCATCATATTCAATTTGGGTGACCACAAGACTTCTGATGAGGTCGGGGTAGAGAGTTTTGCATCTCTGACTGGTACAAGGAATTCGGCTGGACATTCCTTGGTTATATCCTCCATGTCTTCATCAGTCAATTTATAGTAATACTACAACTCCTCTTTACTTTTGTCCTTGCACGCAGTGATGTATATGAAGTGGCGGTCTATGCGAAACTTCGATAGCGGCCTGTATTGATGCAAAGTATTCGGTGTCATTTGGGGGATTGATTCAATTGCACGCTTGAATTGTAGGTAGTAAGTGTGGAACACCGCATTTGATTGCCACTACTTCACCATATCTCTCGTATACCACAAGGTGGTGAACCTTGTGGCCATTGGATTCAACGACTCGACTTCAGGGAATGCTGCTCCCTTCAACATCTCCCAAGTGACAAAGGCAATGAGAATCAATAACCAACTGAAGTGAAATTTGTAGCCTTGTTCCTTCTCTTCACGACATTCCTTCTCTAACTCGTTGACGAGGTATCTCACCTAGTTCATCAGCATCCCTTCGACACACTTCCCGACGAGGTCGACTATGAGCCCTGTGACTTGCGTAGGATGGTTCTTTTTGACGAGCTTGCCCACTATCAAATGACAATATAGGAACACTGTGCCATCCTGGATTGAGGCTACCTTGTAGCCTCGTTTTCCCTTCTCTACATCGCCATAGGTCTCCTTGATCCACTATGCCAGAGAGCGATCTGCAGCCTTCCCTGGGTACAATTGTTGAGGTTTTGGTCCTTGCATGCTCAATCCAGTGATCAGGTGGATCAACACTAGATTCACAGTCACATGCCTATCTAACCAGAGATAAACTCCATGGTAGCATGACTGGAGGAGTTTAATGCACGTGTCAACCTCCCGATGTCTGCCAAAGTGGGGTATCTTCATCACGTTTTAATATCATCGACCACATGATATATTTAATCCATCGCTGGGGAACTATATTGGGATTCTTTCCAGTCGCCTTCGTTAGGTATGTATGTTGTGCGAGCATCGCATAGTTCTTTTGGTCTCCAAGGTTGAAATCACTGATCTTGAGATCTGGGATAAGTCCAAACTGTAGTCCAACTGCGTATATCCCCTTCAGGAGGTACGCAGTGATCATCATGTACTCAAAGTCATGCGGGACACTGTCACGACTAACTATGCCAGCCAAAGGCAGGATGTATTCCGGAAAGATCGACGAGATTTTCTTCACGTTCACCAGATCATCGTGGTGCTTGCTTTTTTTCTCCGTTGTGGTTCAACTAGATCATCATACAGTCGAGGGGGATTCTTGCAATCCTCCCGTCGATGAGGCCTGTATTCCTGCGAACATGACTTTCTCAGTCATAAGGTCGATCAAGATCTATTATACAGATTTATCTATTGCTCTAAGGTCACTCGACATGAAAAATAGTAATCAAATAACTTGGTTAGGTGAATGGACACTCAAGGCATTCAGATGGATGGGGAGGTCTTAAATAGTATAATGAAATATGAAATCAATTCTCTACTATCTCGAATATATCAGTTTGCAAAAGTGGTCCCGGTGCGGCATTCAGTGGATTAAATAAGCAATGTCGTAAAGGATTCCTTCAACGGATCAAAATTCCTTAATAAATACAAATCCATCCATTATGGCATGGTCTCAACGGTCCAGTGGCTATCTTTCTGGCAATAACTGCATTTCTAGCCGTTCTGGAGTGTCGTTCTAATGGCTGGGACACCTCCAACGGTCATATAGCTTCACTATGGTGAAGTTCCATTCTACGTTGTTCTTCTATTCCGATGACGCTCAATTTCTGCAAGCCTGCCTTTTGCGAAGTCTCCTCTGGAACTTCCTACAGTCTTTCTAACTTTTCTTTCTTCTTGTTGAGCTTTCTTGCCTTCTTCCCTATGATCTGATTCTTTGGGTTCCTCTTTCCATTCTTGTGCTTATCTTCTCTTAGCATAGTAACTTTGCACTGTTGAGGGTCTTTCAAAGGATTCAAGTGTAATACCTATTCGCTTACTATTTTCGGGGTGGGTGCTCTTCTCTCCTGCATGGACATGTTCTTTAAAATTTCTTGTGTTCTTTCAACTTCGACAGCTAAGTCTCTAGCCCTCAATTGCTTCAACTTGTCTTCTTGTTCTTTTATTAGTTGTGTTATTTTCTTGGCTATGAAGTCTCTTATTTCTTTCTTTTTCTATTCTATGGATTCTTCCTCTGTTTTCCTCCGTATTTGATCTTTCTCAATCCAATTCTTTTCTAACAAAAGTGAAAAAGGGGTGTTGTTCTCAACAAATTTAATGACTTCGAATTCTTCTTCGGTCGATGTTACATGGGAAATCATAGAAACATTAGTAACTCTTCCACATAGGGTTATCATATTTCCTTTAAACAAACCTTTCCTTCCCAATGAAGGTACTATAGCAGGCTTTCCCACAATTTTCCAAGTGCTTTCTAGCATAATATTCACATGTGTTTCCTCATCCAAGACACAGTCTATGTCAAAGTCTCCTATTTTTGTTTCTATGCATTGCTTCTATTTTAAGATATCTAGTAAACTAATGTCTCTGTGATCATTCAGTGTTTCTTTCAGTTGTAATAACATAGTCTGCGATTCTTTCTAGTTCTCTAACATATCCTTAGTTTCTTGACCTTCTTCATAGTTTTCTTGTCTCAGGTTTATCTTTTCAACTTTAGCAATCATTCTAGGGAAATCCAAAACCTCATGATCAACAAATTTACAACAAAGACAAATAGGACCTATACCAGGGCATTCCTTAGCAATATTTTATGATCTTCTGCAGTTATAACGCAATGTCAATCCTCTCTTTCTCTTAAACGATCCCCAACCTTTCCTGTGTTGAGCACTGGGATCACAGTGATGGACCTACAATCTACAAAACTTCGTTCTAGGTTCCTGCACCCCCTTGTTAGTCCAAAAATTATTTCTATGCATAGGAATAACATATCTTTCACTATTTCTATCAAATCTATTTGGATCAAATCTTCTTTCTTCTAGTTGTGCCCTAGTTTTCAAACTAGAAAAAAATCTGCCAAACATACCTAGATTCATACTTTCGAAGCAAAATTTTCCACTTATCTTACCTTTACCAGAGCATAAAGATTCAATATCTTACCTCTTTTCTTTAGATCGTACTTCTTTTTCCTAGCACAAAGCTTCGCAGGTCAAGTAGAATACTGTGCACTACAACAACAGATCTACGCACAGAGTTTTCTCTTTTCTTCAATTCCCAGCAATCATAGTTTCACATTCCGACAACAAAACCATTTGTTGGAATAGGGGCAGACCCAGGGTTCAACACTTCAACAACACACCAACAAAACCCTAAATATTGGCCCTTTCAGAAACACCTACGAAATAGATGAAGTCTCACCTAAGGTAGAGGCAGGGGGGGTTGTAGGACTGAAGTGTATACAACCTAGTTGGGACACAGATCTGTGATTACAATGCTTTAACAGAGCACTTAGACAACAATGTGCATTAAGTTATGATCCTTAGTCACATCACAGATTAACCCCTACTACAGATCAACATAGCAGTAATCAAGATTAAGCACATCTAATCATTTAGCACATATCATCACAATATATCTAGCATTTATTCATATATAAAGCACTAAGCATTAATGGATCTACCTATTACACATCAAGAATAGTGTACTAAGCAAATAGATAAATAAACATCATGAACAACATTGCATCAAGAAAAACAACATAGGATATACATGGTTCACCCCAGTGTGGGGCTACACCCACCAACCTCTTCTTCTTATTTATTAGTCTCTTCAATCTTCTTATAGGCACAGAGCCACAAATACACTCTGCAAAGGACAAGAGATCTGCATGCACCTCACCAGATCCTCCTTCCCCGAATTAGGTCAAGGCACAAAGCCAACTCGTGAATAGCACAAAGCCTCTCACAATAACTTACACTTAGCCATGTAAGCTTTAATACATCTTCTTGCACAAATCCAACTGGTCATGCGCTAAGCCGATTACAAATACTCATAACTACTTACTTGCACAAAGACACAAGCCTCTTCTTACATCGTCTAGCTACTTATTTATACATTAAAAAAGCCCAAGCATGGGTAAAACCATGGGATGGCATCCCATACCCATTACATAAACCCTAAAACCCAAAAATCCCACAAAAAGGGTGAGATCCCACAATCTCTGCTTCGCCTGGACGACCAATGTTTCCACAAAAATTGGTCGAGGGCGAACAAGTTACAAACTCAGACAGGATATATGATTAACCAACAAATGGTTTTGTTTCCATTGGTAGGAACAATAGAGGACTGAGTAGATGAGATATGTTGAAGATCTGTTAAAAGATATGTAAGATCTGTGAGAGGCAGACCAAGAGAATATTAAAGAAGAGAAGAAATAAATGAGCCAATAGAAGGGGATGTTGAGACTGTGGAATCCCACAAAAGAAAAGATCAAAAGCTGGCTAAGGACAAAAGTGAACACAACAAACTGGATCCGACAGTTAGAGTGGATCCTAGTACAGATTGAGTAGTTATAGCAGGTGAACAACAAATTCACCCGCTCAGTAGATTTTTGGCTCAACAGTATTGTGGCAGGTTTTATAACAGAGTTTGCAGTAGATACAGTGAAGTCGTACAACACAGCGGAGAAATATTTTATATGTGGGCTTCGAGGAAGTTATATTATATCGTGGTATACTTCTATTAAGATACTACTATAAAAAAAAGGTGTAATGACAATGGAGTCAGACAACTAAACTTCCATGCATGCATGGGGGAAGGGTGGAAGCACTGACAAAAAAAGGAGAAATGGAAGGAGGAAAGGATAAGGGAAAGAAGGAGGAACCCTTGAACCCAATCATGATGGATGAAGACCATATCAAGAAGATCATGGTGACAAATGGAAAGACGCATAGTAGAGTACCCTACCAATACAAGGTGAATACCAAGAAGAGAGTCATAGTCGCGAGGGAAGGCTTGGCAAGTGATGAGGAAGAGGTAGAGGATCTCCGAGATGTGGAGAAGATTGAGTAAATCCTGCATGCAACATATGAGAGGAAGACAAGAGGTCCAAGAACTGGAAGAGAAGGCAACAATCCTATACATATTAATGTCAGTGTGGAACCCATAAACCCATGTGCGACTAATACACCAAAATGAGCACCACCATTTAGACAACCATATTTAGGTAGAAGAAAGATAGTAGGAAGTACATCTACACAAGGAAAAACAGCTGGAGGAGCTAGTTCAGGCAACACTAGTCAAGTATCTACACCGCATGGAGGTAGTAGTTCAATGTTCAGAATGGCAGGACACGATCCCACAATCAGGTTATCAGAATTTAAAGGAGAAGCGTCGGAGGACCCGAAAAAACATTTGTTCATTTGTGAGAATATTTGGGAAGAAAAATATATCACAGATGAAGATACTAAACTAGCACAAATAACGATTACACTAAGGGATCACACACTGGATTGGTATATGATTTTAGCTATAAACAGTCCACCAGGGACAACCAGAAAAATTGAAGACATCAAGAAAATGTTGATAAACGAGTTCCAGAAGCCAACTTCATAAGATCATTACATGAACGAGATGATCAAAATTAGACAAAAACTGGGAGAATCTGTATGGAAAATCGATAAGAGATTCAAGCGACTGAAGGGAAATTTGAAATATCTCATGACCGATATGAAACATAGGAACCTGTTCTTCAATTCACTTCTACCACACTTAAAATACCCATTGCGAAAATAGAAGTTTCAGATGCAAGCAGAGGCTCTGCAGGCAGCCCTGCAACTAGAAGAAAACCAGTATCAGCATATGGATCCAACCATCAAATAAATGAAGGAGGATTTGAAGAACTTAACATTCCAGCTAAACCAGAATAAAAGTAAGGACAAACAAGAATTCGTTTGGTGTACTACATGTAGGATGGAAGGACACCATAAGAACGAATGTCCAACATTCACGCAGTATATGGCAGCAGGAATGCCAAATTCGTTACCAACATGATGAATATGGTGCAAAATCTATAAGCAACCGGGCCATGATCCATATCATTTCCCAATGATGTAGAAATATGAGACAGTCCCAAAGAATTCATATTGCAACTTTTTCAATTCAATGGGCAACGATGACAAATATTGTAGAACTATGGTTTTGATGTAAGAGAAGACATAAGATGCATATAGAGTGCAAGAAGAAATGATGACTGGGAAAGACACACCACAATTTAACCAAGTTCCAACCCCATACAATACTATCCAACAGCAGTATAATACTACACAAAAACCATATAATACTACGCAACCACAGTACAACACAACACAACCATAGTACAATACCGCACAGTACAATCAAGTTCCTCAGTATAACGTGTCGAGAGGAGATCGAGCGAGCTACAGAGGTGGAGGACGAGCGAGCATAGGTTTTGGAAGAGGTAGAAGACCAGTGGTATGTCACAATTGTCAACAATCGAGACATTATGCAAGGGAATGTCCACTTCCACCAACAACTTGTATGTATTGTCGCGCATCAGACCATGATACAGAAGAATTCTTGACACTATTAGTAAATATCCAAGAAAAGAGGAACTAGAACAACCAGAATTTTCAGTGGATTTCATCCGAAGAAAGGGACAAAGGACGGAACATCAACATAGTTACCCGTGGAAGAGCTAAAACAGGAAACGACGCAGTCTGACAAGAGCCAGTACAACACCAATGGGTGAAGAAGAACGTCGAACCAAGGAAGCAGTTCGACGCATAGAATGAGAAGGAGACATTCAAGCAAGCCAGACAAGAATTTTAGAAGGACGACATTGCGTCGACTTCAACTATGCAACAAAGCAAGGAAACACTAGAGTACGAGATGCCTCTATTATTGGATCATACCAACGAAATGCAACCCATGGTACAAGTAAGTACAATCAAAGGATTTTTGTAATTATGTGTAAAAGTATTGAATGATCCATTATCTATCAAAATATTGCAAAACATATTAAAAAAATGTAGTATAGAGACGAAAGGAAAACTAGAACAAATAATAGTCAATCATCTACATACAAGGAGAAGAACAAGTAGGGAGTTCAGACTGAATGCCAACATCAAATATTTAAATATGGGACATATCATACTAGATCTAGAATCTGAAGTTA
Organism: Picea engelmannii; assembly: GCA_009831015.1. Lineage (NCBI taxonomy): Eukaryota > Viridiplantae > Streptophyta > Pinopsida > Pinales > Pinaceae > Picea > Picea engelmannii. The sequence continues at coordinate 80,369 of ML777974.1, forward strand.
ATGTATTACAAAAGAAGACATGGCAATGCATGGGAGATCCCACCTTAGGATATTCACTTGTTCAATTGAAACTAGAAAACCAACACAAAGTCCTACCAATTGGTAGACTAAAAGGAGTGACAATAGACTTGGATAGAGTGCACACTAAAGAAAACTTTGAAGTGATTGAAATAGTGGACGACACAACACCATATCCAGCGTTGCTTGGTTTGGATTGGGCATTTGACAGCCAGACCATAATCAATTTGAAGACACTAAAAATGACATTTGATTCAGGTGAATACAGGGTCATCGTGCCATTAGACCCATCAAAAGGGGAAAGGTTTGTAGAACCCACTTGATTAGACTTAGAGGAAATAAGCCAGATGTACAGAACAACTACGCGAGATGAGGATTACATGAACCCAACTGCAGATGGGATACTCAATTGGTGGAGCATTAATTCATGTGAGACAGACTCAGATACCGGTTTAGAGAACTAGCAACAAATGCTACACAAACTTTCCACGAGAATATGTGCACGAATAGACCACGTCGTAATATGGGTAGGCACAGAGATAAGGGAACCACCTAGTTTCCACGAAGTAAATGATCTAGAATTATTCTTGCCATAGTACGGATATGAAGTTGTAGAGAATCAAAGACTCTTATCACTTGATATAGCACTCAAGGCCACACCTATAAGATGGTGGGGTGCACACAAAGATACAATCACGGATTGGTACCAATGTAAGAGGTTACTGCGCATAAGGTTCAAAACAAGAGATAAAAACAATAAGAAATAGAGGTATGATGGACAGGGGGCACCAACGGAACACTTGGAGAAGTGCAGAACGCTATGGAAAATGACACCCCTATAGGAATGGCCTCATCATTTCATACACACTCTAGAGGGCATACCAATGAATTGGTATACAGACGAGGAACTACGCAAAGGAACTACGACCTGGACGGTATTGCAACAAAATTTTACAGTCACTTTTTCATTCAAGCATGAGAACCCCAACATAGATCCAACTCTTAAAATGATAATAGGGGTGATATTCATCAAGGAACTAGAAGTCGAACTCATAACAAAAGAACAACAATGAAACAAATAGATAGTCAAAGAACTGTTGTCATGTTACCATGTGCAGGAGGAAGCACTAGATGAAGATGATGCACGTGATATTTAGATCAATGAAGCGAAAGTCGAAAGAGAAGTGGAGGGTCCAACTATAGAATCAGAAGTCATTTCTACGCCGATCAAGGTAAATAAATTCAACATTGGGACAATTGAGAATCCCAAAATGGCTAGCATTGGAGATTACTGGGATGAGAAAACAATAAAAAGCATAATAGATTTACAGTGAAAATACATAGACCTGTTTCCCACAACATTTACAGAGATGAAGGGTATAGCAGGAGAGCTAGGCAAAATGAAGATACCACTCAGAGCTAAAGAAAAACCGATCAGACATCGACCATACATATTGAACCTGATATATAATTAGAAAGTCAAATCTGAGATCGATAGGATGCTCAAAGCTAGAATCATAGAACCAGTGGAAGAATCGAAATGGATAAGCCCAATGGTAGTTCAAGAGAAAAAACAAGGAGGGATAAGGATATGCATCGACTTGATGAAGTTGAATTATGCATGCCTACATGACCTGTTCCCTACACCTTTCATGGATGAAGTGTTCGAAAACGTAGGAGGACACGAAGTTTACTCATGCACTGATGGATTCTCATGATACCACCAGATTAAGATAACACAGGAATAAATATACAAGACAACATTTTCTATAGAATGGGGATCCTACCAATACACAATCATGTCGGTTGGACTGAAGAATGCACCAACAATATTTTCCAGAGTAGTCATCCCCGCGTTTAAGGAATTCATCCACCAGTTTCTAGAGGTATACTTAGATGATTGGACAGTCTATAGTTTGTTAAAATACCGTGTAGAGGTATTACAACTGATGTTAGAAAGATGTAGGTAGTGATAGATATCATTAAAAATAAAAAAATGTATATTCAGAACATTGTTTGGGATACTATTGGGCCATATTGTTAAGAACCAAATATCAATATAGCATAGAAAAACCTCAGAATAAGTACTCAACGCCTTGAAAAAGAGATAATTTTAGATAATAAGCCTCTTCGAGGGGGGCAACCTCCTTTTACCCCACATAAATGTTCAAGTAAAAGATGATTCCAAATGAAAATGTCTCCTTGGTATTTATAGGAGACTAGGAGGTATACTTACAACTAATGGAATAAAGCTGACATAAATAAAATAACATTATTGATGTAATATGCCCCAATTAAGGGGTAATGAGCCAATATTAGGGCTTAACATGCCCCTCCCCTTCAAACAAGTGTTGTCCGCAACGCTTGAGTAACTCTGGATGCTTCTGTATAAAAGACTCATCTTCCCAAGTGGAATCTTCAGCCAGTAGTTTCCTCCATTTAATGAGATACTCTGAAATGGATCTATTCCTCAGCTGGTGAATTCTTGTGTCAGTGATGGCTTCAGGCTCCAATATGATTTTTCCTTCCTCGTCAAGTTCTAGCAATAAAGTTTGAACTGGGATCTTGTCACCTATAACCTTCTTTAAGCATGAAACATGGAAAACTAGGTGTACTCGTGAATATGCAGGCAACTCCAATTTGTATGCCATAGTACCAATAGTTTTCGACACCTTATAAGGGCCATAGTACTTTGGTGATAATTTATTATCCTTCTTGGCTTTCTTGAGGGACATCTATTTGTATGGTTGTAGTATTAAAAACACCCAATCCCCTACTTCAAAACTTCTTTCACTGTGATGTTGATCTGCTTCTTGTTTCATGTGATTCTGTGCCATGGTCAGGTTGTCCTTTAAGATTTGGAGAACTTGTTGTTGATGCTCGATGTGATCTTCCACTGCTTGAACCTTAGATTTTTCTTTTAGAGGAGAAGTGATGGAAGGAGGGTGGTATCCATAGAGTGCCATAA
>ML777974.1:98770-112954 GCA_009831015.1 Picea engelmannii
TGCCATCAAACTTCCTCATATCAATCTTAGGAACATGGTTGGTCTTCAAACCAAAGTTGGAGTTTCTCCATTCTTGATTCACCTTCCTTGTGTCCTCATCATAAATTTCATGGGATGCATTTTCACTTTCAGGTGTCTTCTCTGTTACGAAAATTTTCAATACTTCCATGATCTCCCCTTTTAAACCATCCATATTAGTATCCAACTTAGCTTCCATTGAATCCATCTTCTTTTGTAGTTCATTTATGTCCCTACGCATTTCTTCACCTTCATCAAGAGTCCAAGTAGGATTTTCTGGAGGCTTAKTTGGTGTAGAAGTTCCCTTTTTTGGTGGCATGTTGGCCAAGTATCACTTTTGAACCTTGATTTTGAGGTGGTTCTGCTAGACAATATTTCTTCTGTTGTATCTCCCAAGTTTCAGCCCTTCTGGGTATGAAACTTTATTTTATGTAGTTCTATGATATTTATTCTCTGCAATTCCATAGGTCTAATCAAAATTGGATGTGCCAAGTAGAATTTATGGTAACTTCCCCACAACTTGCCAATTTTTTTCCTTTCCAGGAGATCTCACTTGTATAGCATGCCCCACACAAAATAATTGACATAAAATTCTGAAACTCACGCCAGAAATACTACAGACTATCCACGATCCAGTGAAACCAGTACCACTCAATTTGGATACTCTAGGAATAAGTTATGTTTTTTTTACCTAGAACACCTTCTTGAGACTAGTCAATAGGACTAGTCAGATACCCTATCTTACACAGGGTGTATCTACAAATTTAAGATGACCCAGAAACAAAAATTTTTACCACAGATACCTTACTAATTTCTATAAATATCCTCTAAATTTCAGGGTCTGAAACGTTACAGAAAAGTTTTTATAGAGAAAATTACGCAATGACTCATTTCAGGATGATTCTCGAACCCTATCTTGTACAGGATCTATCTCCGAAAGTATAAGGCCTCAAGAGATGAATTTTTAACCCAACGTACCTTGATCCGTCTACTAAATATACTCCAAGTCGTTTCTTCTGAAATGTTGTAGAAAATAAATTATAGAAACAATTCCAAGATGTCTTAGATGTAGCAGCGAAGCCCCAAGACCTTGAGCTTTGATTCCATATGTTAAAAACCAAATACCAATATAGCATAGAAAAACCTCAGGAAAAGTACTCAATGCCTTGAAAAATAGATAATTTTAGATAATAAGCCTCTTCTAAGGGGCAACCTCCTTTTACCCCACTTAAATGTTCAAGTACAAGATGATTCAAAATGAAAATGTCTCCTTGGTATATATAGGAGACTAGGAGGTATAATTACAACTAATGGCCTAAAGCCGACATAAATAAAATAAAATTACTAATACAATATGCCCTAATTAAGGGGTAATGATCCAATATTAGGGCTTAATAGACACACTCGAGGAGAAGACCGTGCAGGCTCAAACAAAAGAAGTGGAGCTCAAGGAGAAGTTCTAGGCGATCACCAGGGAGATTGATGAAATGCACAAAGGTTAGGTGGCTCAGGATGAGCCACGTGTTAGTGTTGGGGGCCTGTTGGAATAAGAACAAAGCAAAAAGAAAGGAGATTTTGGGAAAGAAGGCATGCACGAGGGAAGTGACAACTGGAAGGAAGAGAAACACACACGCATGCATGGAAGACCTAACGATGTTAGGGTTATCTTTTTTGCAACACATTGTAATGGTTGGCGAGAAAGAAACATATAAATATAGATACATAGGTCTCATAGATGGAGATGAATGTGAGGAAATGGAGGCGATGTAATATTTTGCTGTATGACCTAAATTTGTAAGTTGTTGAGCTAGAGAGGACTGAGGAGGGTAGATCCTGAGGGTTAGATTGCAAGCTGAGGAGCCTGGTGTGATCTAGTCCACCTCATAATAGATATCAACCCAGATGAGATGAGTTGTAAGTGTGCGATGCTATAGTCTCAAAATTACTACAATAAAAGAACTAAGAGCTAGATCTTTGTGGACGTAGCCTAGGGGGCGTGAACAATGGTACAACCCGTGTTATGTGATTGAATGCATGTGTTTCTTTATTATCTTCAGTAGTTATTGATATACTAAATGAATGAGTGGTTATAATTCTCACATAATCATAAATGAAAATATAATGCGTTAATAAGTTAAAATAGAACTATCAGCGTACAGTTATCAGATCCCCCACTCAATCCTAGGTTGCAAACACATGAGTATTGCAACCACCCATTAATACTATCTCAGGTGAGACGACGCGATGCACCATGTGCGTTGTGTTTCCTTTCTATTTACCAGGAGGGCCGATAGTTTTAGAGGCTTTATCGGAACCCTAAACATACATGAATCTTGGGTCACTCAATATGAATATACAAACTTATATAGGATATATGATTAACCAACATACGCCTCTTGCAGAAGGAAAACATGCATATGTACGCAAATGTCAGGTAAAAACCCGTGTATATTTATTAAAACACTGCCAGGTTAAGGATAAGTTCAAGAAAATTAGAGTCAAAATGAATAGAGGATGTCAAGTAACCAGACAACAAGAAAATCAATATGAACGAGAGGAATCAAAGGAGAAAAACACTACAAACCCTGAAAAGAAGATTCTATCCCCAGTATGGTCACCAATTCTGTTACGAGGAAAATCTCTCTATGGCATGGGGTAAACCACAACAGACGAAAATGACTGCAAAAATTAAATCTAGTATCAAGTATGCTATATAATAAAATATGCTAACAAGATGAGATAAATATCCTACCTCGTCCAGACATTCGATGAAGTCCACCGTTGATCTCTTGACCCAAATCAATACACCTACAACTTGTCCTCAACAACCAAGAAACGCAAACATATGGTGATAATATATAAAGTTAGCACATTCAATAGAATAATCCATCAATATTCATAACAAATATGCCCATGGAATAAAAATTCAAATATTTTCAAAATATTAATTGAACGAGAAAATAGCATTTCTATTAAAATGTAATCAACAAAAGTGTATGAATTACAAACTTCTGTGTCGGCACAGATCGAAAATGAGGAACTAAGTCCCTTCCAGCTGGGCCTCCACCACTTCAATCCTCCACCAAAGGCAATCTCATAGAAGAGAGACAATGAGGTTCTCAATAAAGTTGGAAAGATCTTGGGGGATGAACAATGTGTTCAAACTTAAAAGGATAAAGGGATGCACACTCAATATGAAGTGAATAATTTCTCCAAAGTAACGTTTCTCTCAAAGTTTAATTCTTCTCCTCTTTTACACAACCTGGATATGGCCCATTTATATCCTTCAAATGGAATTGAAGGGATGAGTTGGAATGTTTCCAGTATATGGAAGGTCAAGGATCATGGATCTCATGATGTGACATGGAAAACCGACACTATTTTTTAATTTTGGGCACAAAACCTGATGTATGTGGGTTGTAGTGGTGCAACCTGTGTATACACATGTTGTATAGTTGTTAGGGCATGTATATTTGGAAAAATATTATTTTTAGCTCGGGGAACTGCAAAAAAGGGACTTCAATTATTCATAGGGAAATGGAAAAAGGCCTCATGAGAAAATTTTCATAGGGCGAGGCAAATATTTCTATAACAGCTAGTACACATTAATTACTATTATTATTATATTACTATTAAACTTCTATTTCTTTCTCTTTTTACATTTACGAAAGATATCGATTAGTAAAAGTGACCTCATAATGTCCATAACCAAAGTGATAGTATATAAATTTCACCTGAATCAATATTACTAACATTATTATTATAGTGTATATATATGTTTGTATGTATTTTGCCTAAGTTAGCTCAACTAGTTGTTGCTAATGTTGTTGTGTGTTTGGATAGTTCTATGCTAACATATTCTTGGTTAAAATCCCCTTAGGTGATGCACACTACTCTCTCTCTCTCTCTCTCTCTCTCACACACACACAAAACCTTGCGACAAAAATCTAAGGTGTATGTGTGTGTGTGTGCGTGTGTATAATAAACTGGTGAGTTAGTTTGACTGGTTGAGTGCTTTGAGATTAATGTAGGAGGTCTTGAGGTCAATCCATTTGTGTTGGAACAAGCCTATTTTGGGAGAGAAAATTATATTTTGGGAATAGACCTATTTCATGAGAAAGAAGTCTATTTTTGGGTGTAGGCCTATTTCGAGAAAGAAAATCTTATTTTTGGAGCACGCGCCATAGGTGGAGGAAAAGAAGTATGCAGAAAAATGAGGAAAAGCATCATACGGAAGGAAGAAAAGCAATGTGGCTCACATGTAGGAAAACCTAGCCATGTTAGGGCTAGGGTTTTGGAAATGAATGTAATGGATATAATCCAGTAGAATAATATAAATAAAGACATAGGATGTCTAAGTAGAGGTTGTTGTTCGTTGTCTTTTTGGTTAGTTAGTAAAGGAGAGATAGTTTGGTTTGAATAAGCTAAGTTCTTGAGGGTTAGGGCACAGGCTGTGGAGCCTGGTGTGCTCTAGTTTTCCTCACAGAGGGTACATACCCTCTTTTTTTTATTGTAATGCAAGTGATGTAATGTGCACAACGCAGATTTTCCAGAAATATGAATAATAGAGAAAAAGAGACAGATCTTTGTGGACATAGTCCCAGGGGGGTGAACCATGGTAAATATACTGTGTTTATGTGTCATGAATGGTTGTTTTAATTTTATGTTATTTATTAGTTAAATAATGAATGATTAAGTGGATTATAACAACATGCATGCATAGTTCGATTAATGAATGAATATTATAAGTAGATGAATGAGTAATAATGTTAATGCACAAGGAAAAGGATCAGATTACAGTCCCAATCCCTTCCTTGACTACAAACACCTGAGTATTGAATTCCCCTATAAAGCTATCTTAGGTGAGACTGCATTGTGAACTCTGTGTGCAACGTTTCCTTCTAGTTTACCAAGAAGGACAATAGTTTGAGGGTTTTGTTGGAAACCTTTGAGATCAGAACCTAGGTCAGCCCAAGTGTCCAACAAATGGTTCCCTTGCCAGTTGGAATTGCATATGATAGATTAGATGGGATCTATTGAAGAATAATACAGAGAATGAAAACGTAGAAGGGAATGTTCAAGCCATGGAATCCAACGAAGGAGGAGACTTAAATATGGTTATGGACAAAGGAACTCGAGGTTTCACAGAAGGACAACAAAAACCCTAAATATACACGCAAATATCTCAACAAATATGTGTTTAGAGACTTGCATGAAGTATTTTTCTATGAATTCCCGCATCTATTGTAGGAGTGGTTATTAAGGTTGGAGGAAAACCATCCTACGAATCGGATCAAACAACTAGAGTGGCATCCTGTGGAGATCACGTAGTTGTAGAAAGTCAATAATAAATTTACGCGCACAGTAGATTTTTGGTTAGACAATATTATTGTAGGGTTTATCACTGAATTTGTAGTTGATATTGTGAATTCGTACAGTACTGCAAAGTATGATTTTCTGAAGGGACCTAGAGGTAGGTACATCAGATCACTATATACTTCTACGAAGATTTTATTGTATGAAAAAGGTGTGATGACCATGGAATCAAACAACTAAACTTCCTTGCCCGCATGGAGGAAGGGGAGAAGCACTGACAAGAGTATGAGATATGGACACAAAGATGGATAAGGGGAAGTAGAAGGAGGCCATGGACCCAATCATGATGGAAAAGGACCAGACAAATAAGATAATGCAAAAAGAGGAAGCGAGGTGTAGTGGTAGACCCTACCAATATAATATGAATACCAAAAAGAGGGCCATATACGACAGAGAAGGCTTGGTGAGCGATGAAGAAGATGTTGATTAAGGTTGGTTGTCATTGATGTCAGCCCTTGAAGAAATCCCCATGACACAAAGGTTTGAGTAATGGACCCAAGATTGCTTGTTGTAAAGATGACTCATTATTTTCTTTTCATGGTTGATAAGAAGTAAAGATGGATGAACTCCAAAGTGGTCCCCTTATGGTTAAAGCCCTCATGGGAAGACGCTTTGCGGATTAAGAGAACCCATGCTTAATTGTGGAATAATGAGATGAAGGAAAATGAATGTTTTAGGTAAAATATCCTACATGGATAGTGCTTGTCATTCCATTTCCAGTGGTATGTGGAATGTCACATAACTCCTCACGGTTAGAGAGTTATGGCCATGAGAAGTTGGAGACCCCAGGTTTGGGTAATGGACCCACGTTTGTTTGATGGATAATGGTATGAGTTATGATATATTTTCAGATAATACTATTATATATGGATATTACATTTCATTCCATTTCTAGTGGTATGTGGAACATCACATAACTCCTCACGATTTGAGAGTTATGGCCTTACGAAGTTGGAGGACCCTCATATGTCATCTAGAGGCCCCAAAAGGTCAAAGTATTCAAAGTGGTTTAAGAGATTTTAAAAGGTAAATAATAAAGTGAAGTAATGAGTGTATTATAATTCAAAGTGAATACAAAATAAATTATTTCAATAATAAATTTAATGGAGAAATTAGAAGTGGGTTAACCCTAAAATAAGGAAAGTGGGGCCAAGTGACCTAGAAGATGTTTTTAAGGAAGCTACTTGGAGAGTATAAATAAGAGGCAAGGCTCTCTCATTTTAATCACACTTGAGAATATTGAATATATATAGTTGTCAGAGGTACCCAAGGATATCTAGGCCTAAATTCTGAGGGAAGGTGAAGAAAATAAGGCAAAAATGCAAGGAAGGATAAATTCTTTTGATGGTGCTTTCTAAGGTATGTTATTTACAAGTCATCTCACCATTTTCGCTATAATTTTTTTTCTATAATGATTCAAACCGTGAAATTTCTATGCCATTGAGAAAACATATCCAAGTATCTATGGTAAACAATTCAGATTGTGGGTCATTTTATTTTTGGATTTGAACTCCATGTAAAATAGGGTTTGTGGCTAGTCCTGAAACTAGTCAAAAACAGGTGTTTCGGGTAAAAATGTCATAACTTATTCATAGCAGATCCAAATTCATTGAAATAAAATGTGTTGGTTAGGGTACATTCTATAGTATTCCTTGTAACAATTTCATATCAATTAAACAAATATTCCGTGTGGGGAACTCTCTACAATATCACTCTCTAGAATAAGCCAGAATTCAACAAGGTATGCCATTTTTGCTATAACTCCTTTTCTGAGAGGTTTCAAGTAGTGAAACTTAGAGGAATCGCATAAAACACATTGAAGAAAATTTTATATAGGTTTCATATATTTATACATTACAGGTACAAAGTTATGATTACTTGAAGTTAGGGTTGTTGACTAATCCAAAACTAGGCATGTGAGACTAAAAAAAAGTTTGATGAAAATGCTAGTCTATTGTTGTTGAAGTTAAGGAAGGTTTGCAGGAATGTGATCATATACACCAAGTCTATTACAGAGCTACAAATCATATTTGGATTATGAAATTGATGAGGGATTTTAGTTGAGGTACATGTTGAGTACATGGTTGAGACAAGTAGTTGATGAGTTGGCACATACATGAGGTGTATAGTTGATGATGTTGGTACATATTCATGAGTCATAGTTTATGAGTATTTGAAACATGATTGGTACATACTTGGTACATGGTTGGATGCACTTGTTTATGGTACAGGTTGATTACAGGTTATTTGGTACATGTTGGTGGATGGTTGATGCACTTGTTTATGTTACAGGTTGATTACAGGTTGAGGTACAGGTTCATGCATGGTTGATGCATGGTTCAGATTTATTGGTACATGTTTACAGTGGTATATCTCATAGTCACAGGTTGACAGTGGTTCCATCATTATGCTTCTACTTTAGGGTGGCAAGACGGGGCAAGGACAGGTGGTTGTAGCCAGAGAACATAGGGGGTTGTAGCCAGAGAGTTGGGGAGTTGTATCTTCCCTCAAGTTGTAGCCTGAGAAACTAGGGGGTTGGAGCCTCCTTCTAGTTCCAGCTGAAAAACAAAGGAAGTTGGTGCTTCCAATGAATGTAATTCTTCAAGACATATAAGAAAAAAAATCGGTGGTTTTCTCCCGATTTGGGTTTCCACGTAAAACAATGGTGTAATGTGTATGTGTATGTTTGTTCATTTTTTCATTGCTTATTTACTTTGCATTTATTGGATGATAATGATTCATTGATATAACACTTGGATTATATGGTTAAAAAGGATTAAATTTCTCTATTACTGATTCACCCCCCCCTCTCAGTAATCCAACAATTGGAATAAGAGCAGGTTCCTTCAGAAATCAATTTAACCATTGAAAGGTAGATCATGGAGAGTACCAACTCATATAAAAATGGAATACCAGAGTTTTATGGACAAAAGTATGTTTTTTGGAGCATACGGATGAGGACATATATACAGGCACAAGGATTTCAAGTTTGGAAATCAATTGTAGATGGATACACAACACCAATAGTTCCACCAACAAATGAAAAAGCAGTAAACTTGGTGAGAATAATTTCAAAGCCACAAATGCACTTTTGAATGGTCTCAGTGATACAGTATTCACCAAATTTGCACACTATAAATTCACTAAAGAGATTTGCGACAAGCTTCAAAATATTTATGAAGGAGATACAAAAGTCAAAGAAGCAAAGCTTTAGACTTACAGAGGTCAGTTCAAACAACTAAAAATGAAGGAATATGAAGATATTGCATCCTACTTATTACGAGTCGATGAAATAGTGAATGCAATCATAGGATTGGGAGAAGAAATTGAAGAATCTGTAATTGTTCAAAAGATACTAAGATCTCTTCCTATGAGATTCAACCCTAAGATATCAGCACTAGAAGAAAGATCGGATCTGGACTCAGTAAACATGGACGAACTGCATGGAATCTTCACAGCATATGAAATGAGAACTGAGAAGGAACATCCAGATGTAAAAGAAGCAGCCTTCAAGGCATCCAAAAGATCAAAGAAAAAGAAAAAGGAACAAGACGAATATAGCAACAGTAGTGACGCCTCAGAAGATGATGAAGAAGTGGCCAACTTCGTCAAAATACTAAACAAGGGAACCAACGGTAGGTATAGAGGTAAACTCCCTTTAATTTGTTTTAGTTATGATGGTATTGGTCATTTTTCTAACAAATGTCCTCATAAGAAAAAGAGAAATGATGAAGGTTACTCAAAAGGAAAACACACATATAAAGGCAAAATAACTACAAAGAAAGTTTTCAAAAAAAGCTTATACACCAAAGAAGACATCTCATCATCAGATGAAGATGAATTCAGTGACAATGAGACAGGAAGAGTTCTATTCATGGCAGTAAAAGACTTTGACAAAGAATACTCTGAAGAAGAATATGAAGAAGCCGAAGAAGAATGTGAAGAAGTCGAAGAAGAAATTGAAGAGGTAGAATTTGACTATCAAGAAGAATTAATGTGTGCCATAGAAGTTATCAGAAGAGAAAAGAAGAAAAATAAGAAATTACAAGCAAAACTAGACAAGAGAAAGGACACTCGAGAACTAGAACAAATGATCACAAAATTGAAGGTTCATTGGAAACTTGGAAGCATAGGTTGTCACACTAAGAAAGGATATTCAAAATAAAAATATTCAGAATAGCTCAAAAGTTCTGGATGAGATTATCAACAGTAAAAAATCTCATCTTGAAAAGTCCAGACTTGGATACAATTAGACAGAAAAGGGATCAAGCTCCAAAACAACAGAGCAAGAAAAAAATCCAAAGAGCTATGCAGAAACAATCAAAGAGGATAGGAAGATATACAAAGAAGATTACAGGGACACTCCTCCACCAAGAAGATTCAAATTTCAGAATCAACAACAAACAGATAGGCCTCAAGAAGAAGAAGGATTCATAAGAGCACCTCCTTTCAGAAGATCTTCAACTCCCAGGTATCAAGCTATATTTTTTGGTTTATGTTATGCATGTAATAATTTTGGACATAAAGCTGTGAATTGCAGATCTAACAACAGGAACAATAACAACTTTGAGAGTTATATGCAAAGTGATTATTCAAGGATATCTAGTGACACACAAAGAAGAAGTTACAACAGGTTTGAATCTTTGAGCACTGAAGTGGAATGTTACAAATGTAACAATTTTGGACACATGGCCAAGGATTGTAGAATGATAGTCCCTCCTAAAGAACCTCAATAGAATAAAAATAGTCACAGAGAATAACCTCAGAAAATGACATGGATAAGAAAGCAAGATCAATATATCAATGAAGAATGCACAGTCGCTCTACAAGCTAAGAAGAAGAAACACGGTTGGTATGTTGACAGTGGATGTTCAAAACACATGACAGGTGATAAAGACAAATTTATTACATTACGAAAAGAAAAAATGGACCAGTCTCCTTCGGAAATGATAATTCATCCAAAATCATTGGAGAAGGCACAGTCCGAATTGGGAACAAGAATGAAAAGGCACAAAATGTTCTACTGGTAGAAGATATGAAACATAATCTTCTAAGTGTGAGTCAAATGTTTGACCAAGGTCATAAACTTACTTTCAATTCATAAAAGTGTGAGATAAGAAAAGAAGGTTCAAGTAAATTGGTCATTACAGATGCAAGAACTTCAAACAACATATATGTGTTAAGTGAAATTGGAAATGAAAAGTGTTGTCTAGGAAAGGAAGATGAAAGTTGACTATGGAATATAAGAATGGGTCACATGCATTTTGATAACCTTTTCAAAGTCAACAAAAGAGAAGTAGTCAGAGAAATGCCCCAGATCACGAAACCAACCAACACTTTATGCAAGCATTGTCAACAAGGAAAGAAAACAAAGACCGGGTTCAAATCAAAGGAATATTCAACAAAAAGACTACTGGAAATTGTGCACACTGATCTAGTTGGAACAACTACAACAAAGGTCTTAAAAGGTGAAAAATACTTTATGTTATTAGTTGATGATTAGACAAGAATGACTGCAGTTTGCTTTCTCAAGAACAAGTCAGAAGCTTTTGAAAACTTCAAGATCTACAAGGAAATGGTTGAAAATGAGATGGATTCAAGAATCAAATGTTTGAGATATGATAATGGATGAGAGTTCTCTTCAAAGGAATTTATGGACTACTGTAGCAGTCATGGAGTAAAAAGGCAATTCTTCATTGCTAGGATACATCAACAGAATGGAGTTGTTGAAAGAAAGAATAGGACAGTACAGGAAATGGCTCGAGCAATGCTAATGGATTCCAAATTGACAGATATATTTTGGACACAGGTAGTGCATACAGTCATTCACATTCAAAACAAATTAATGCTCAGAAACAACACTGATAAAACTCCCTACGAGCTATGGAAAGGAAGAACAACAAATGTGAAGCACTTCAAAGTTTTTGGAAGCAAATGCTACATCAAAAGAGAAGATGGCAGAATGGGAAAGTTTGACTCTCGTGTGGACAAAGGAATAGTTGTTGGTTACTCAAGTATAAGGAAAGCATACAAGTGTTACAATCTAATATTGAACAAAGTTATGGAAAGAATCAACGTAACAATTGATGAAACAGGCAGACCAGAATCAAAGGAAGAAGAAAACAAATCAATGGAACAACTTTTCGAAGAAGAAGATGAAAAAGAAGTAGAAGAGGAAGATGAAGATGAAGAGAACCTGACAGAATCAAAAGAGCAAGTTCAGAAAGTATATCCAAAGACACCTATCAAACGAGTACAGAAGAATCATCCTTTAGATCAGATTATTGGAAACAAATATGCAGGAGTTGAGACTAGAAGAAAAATCCATTCACTAGAAAAAACACACCTAACACTCTTATCTACAATTGAACCAAACTGTTTTGAAGAAGCCAGCAAGGATGAATTTTGGAATAAGACCATGGATGAAGAATTGGATCAAATAGAGAAAAATGACACTTGGGAATTGGTTCCAAGACTAAAGAATAAGAATGTGATCAGCACAAAATGGGTTTTCAGGAATAAATTGAATGAAGATGGATAGGTTACAAGGAACAAAGCTAGATTGGTATGTAAAGGATATGCACAGATTGAAGGAATTGACTTTGAAGAGACATTTTCCCCAATTGCCAGAATGGAAGCAATCCATTTACTTTTAGCTTATGCATGCTCCAAAAATGTTAAAGTATATCACATGGACGTAAAATCATCTTTTCTGAATGGGGAACTTGAAGAATAAGTCTACATTGAAAAACCAGAAGGATTTCAGTTGTTAGAGAGCACAAACTATGTATGTAAATTAAAGAAGGCCTTGTATGGTCTAAAAAAGGCTCCTAGAGCATGGTACTCCAGACTGAATAAGTATCTGTAGCAGGCAGGTTTTAGAAAAGGAAGTGCAAACAACAACCTCTACATCAAGGTAAGTCAAGGTAATATTTTATTAATTGAAGTTTATGTTGATGATATTATTTTTGGTAGTGATGATGATAGGTTAAGCCATAAATTTGCAAAAGACATGCATAATGAATTTGAAATGTCGTTACCTGGAAAAATATCCTTTTTTCTAGGACTTCAGATATGTCAAAGCAAATAAGGAATTTTTATTTCTTAAACCAAGTATATCAGAGAAATGCTAAAGAGGTTCAGAATGGAAGATTGCAAACCAGTTATCACTCCCATGCAAACTAGTTGTAAGTTGAGCAAAGATGATGATTCGAAGTCTACAGATCAGAGGAAATACAGGTCAATGATTGGCAGCCTACTATATGTGACAACATCCAAACCAGATGTAATGCAAGTAGTTGGACAGGTGGAACGATTTCAAGCAACACCAAAGGAATCACATGTATTAGAAGTAATAAGGATTTTCAGATATCTCAAAGGAACAAAAGAGTTTGGATTATGGTATCCAAAAGGAAAATATCTATCACTTATTGCCTACACAGATGCATATTAGGCAGGTTGTATTGATGACCAACGAAGCACCAGTGGAGCAACATTCTACTTAGGTGTGTTTGGTATCATGGCTAAGAAAGAAACAATCATCAATATCTCTATCTATAGTCGAGGATAAGTATACTGCAATAACAACATGTTGTACACAAGTTCTTTGGATGAAACAAACTTTGACAGGTATACAGGTTGAGTACGATGAGCCCATTCCAATATATTGTGATAATACAAGTGCCATCATTATCTCAAAAAACCCGATGATGCACTCCAAGACGAAGCACATTCCAATCAAGTATCACTTTCTACGGGAACGGGTTGCAGAAAACAACATTAGAGTTGAGTATGTGGGCACAAAATAATAAGTGGAAGACATATTTACAAAACCACTTCCACGGGAAGCCTTTGAATATCTTTGCCAAACACTTGGATTTATTTCTACTCCAAAATTAATGTTTTTTGAATTCTTTTTGAATGGTTATCTTATATGTCTTAGATGTACACAAGGAAGCACCATAAGAGGACAGTTCAATCAGGGGGAGCAACCCTAGATGTGAATATACCTTTGCCATTGATGACAAAGGGGGAGAGATGTATTAGATATAGAGGACATAGGCATGGTTCCAGGGTGAGCATGAGTGATATGATTTCAGTATTTTATCAGAGTGTTTCCATCAATGCCAAAGGGGGAGATTGTTGATTAAGGTTGGTTTTCATTGATGTCAACCCTTGAAGAAATCCCCGCAGAACAAAGGTTTGGGTAATGGACCCAATATTGTTTGATGTAAATATGACTCATTATTATCTTGTCATGGTTGATAAGAAGTAAATATGGATGAACTCCAAAGTGGTCCCCTTATGGTGAAATCCCTCACAGGAAGACGCTTTGCGGAGTAAGAGAACCCATGATTAATTGTGGAATAATGAGAAGAAGGAAAATGAATTTTTCAGGTAAAATAACCTAGATGGATAATTATTTTCATTCCATTTCCAGTGGTATGTGGAACGTCACATAAATCCTCATGGTCAGAGAGTTATGGCCATGAGAAGTTGGAGACCCCAGGTTTGGGTAATGGACCCAAGTTTTTTTTATGAATAACGGTTTGAGTTATGATATATTTTCAGATAATACTATTATATATGGATAGTACATATCATTCCATTTCTGGTGATATGTGGAACATCACATAACTCCTCACGATTTGAGAGTTATGGCCTTACGAAGTTGGAGGACCCTCATATGTCATCTAGAAGCCCCAAAAGGTCAAAGTAGTCAAAGTAGATTAAGAGATTTTAAAAGGTAAATAATAAAGTGAAGTAATGAGTGTATTATAATTCAAAGTG
>ML777974.1:113115-137111 GCA_009831015.1 Picea engelmannii
ATACAAAATAAATTATTTCAATAATAAATTTAATGGATAAATTAGAAGTGGGTTAACCCTAAAATAAGGAAAGTGGGGCCAAGTGACCTAGAAGATGTTTTTAAGGAAGCTACTTGGAGAGTATAAATAAGAGGCAAGGCTCTGTCATTTTAATAACACTTGAGTATATTGAATATATATAGGTTTCTTAGGTAACCAAGGATATCTAAGACGAAATTATGAGTGAAGGTGAAGAAAAGAAGGCTGAAATGTAAGGAAGGATAAATTCTTTTGATGGTGCTTTCTAAGGTATGTTATTTATAGGTCATCTCGCCATTTTCGCTATAACTTTTTTTATATAATGAGTCAGACCGTGAAATTTATCTTCCATTGAGAAAACATATCCAAGTATATGTGGTAAAAAATTCAGTTTGTGGGTCATTGTATTTTTGGAGTTACACTCCGTGGAAAATAGAGTTTGTGGCTAGTCCTGAAACTAGTCAAAAACAAGTGTTTTGAGTAAAAACATCATAACTTATTCATAATAGATCCAAATTCAGTGAAACAAAATGTGTTGGTTATGGTACAGTATGTATTATGCGATGTAATAGTTTCATATCAATTAAACAAATATTATGTGTGGGGCACACTCTACAAGGTCTCTCTCTAGAATAAGCTAGAATTCAGCAAGGTATGTCGTTTTTGCTATAACTCCTTTTCTGAGAGGTTCCAAGTAGTGAAAGATGGATGAATTGCATAAAAAACACTGAAGATCATTGTGTATCATTTTCAGATCTTTATACATTATAGGTACAAAGTTATGATTAATTCAAGTTAGGGTTGTTGACTAATCCAAAACTAGGCATGTCAGACTAAAAAAAAGTTTGATGAAAATGCTAGTCTCTTGTTGTTGAAGTTAAGGAAGGTTTGTAAGAATGTGATCATATACACGAGGTCTATTACAGAGCTAAAAATTAGATTTGGATGATGAAATTGATGAGGGATTTTGGTTGAGGTACATGTTGAGTACATGGTTGAGGCAAGTAGTTGATGAGTTGGCACACACATGAGGTGTATAGTTGATGATGTTGGTACATATTGATGAGTCATAGTTGATGAGTAGTTGACACATGATTGGTACATACTTGGTACATGGTTGGATGCACTTGTTTATGGTATAGGTTTATTACAGGTTATTTGGTACAGGTTGGTGCATGGTTGATACACTTGTTTATGGTACATGTTGATTACAGGTTGAGGTACAGATTGATGCATGGTTGATATATGGTTTAGATTTATTGGTACAGGTTTACAATGGTATATCTCACAATGACAGGTTGACAGTGGTTCCATCATTCTGCTTCTACTTCAGGGTGGCAGGATGGGGCAAGGACATGTGGTTGTAGCCACCTTCCGGTTGTAGCCAGAGAACATAGGGGGTTGTAGCCTCCTTCTGGTTGTAGCCAGAGAATTAGGGAGTTGGAGCTTCCCTCAGGTTGTAGCCTGAGAAACTAGGGGGTTGGATCCTCCTTCCAGTTGCAATTGGAAAACAAAGGAAGTTGGTGCTTCCAATGAATGTAATTCTTCAAGACATATAAGAAAAAACATTTAGTGGTTTTCTCTCGATTTGGGTTTCCACGTAAAAAACTGGTGTACTGTGTATGTGTATGTTTGTTCCTTTGTTCATTGATTATTTACTCTATAGTTATTAGATGATAATGCTTCATTGATATAACACTTGGATTATATGGTTAAAAAGGATTAAATTTCTTTATTACTGATTCACCCCCCCTCTCAGTAATCCAACAGAAGAGGTAGAGGATATCCGAGTTACGGAGTAGATTGAGGAAATACTGCATGCAACATATGAAAGGAAAACAAGAGGTCCAGGTTCAGGAACATAAGGCAGAATTCCAATCCAGATCACAGTTAGTGTGGAACCTACAACCCCATGTGAGAATAATACACCGGAAGGAACACCAACTTTAGACAACCGAGTTTTAGTAGAAGAGGGTCAATAGGTTAGGGGTCTAATAGAGGGCAACCAATTGGGGGTACAAGTTCAGGAAGTAACATTCAACTATCTACACCGTAAGGAGGTAGTAGTTCAACATGTTTCAAAATCACAGGAGTAGATTCCACTATCAGATTACTAGATTTTCAGGGTGAGGCATCAAAGGACCCTTAGAAGTATTTATTCATTTGTAAAAATATATAGGAAGAAAATAATATCACCATAAAGGATACAAAAGTTACGCAGTGGGCTCTAACACTCAAAGACTACGCACTATATTGGTACATGAGCCTTGATGTAATCATTCCACAAGGAGCACCAAAGACTGTCACAGAGGAGAAAATAATATTGGTAAATGAATTTTAGAAGCCAAGCTCACAAGACCAGTACATGAATGAAATGATTGAAATCAAGAAGAAAATAGCTAAGTATTTCTGGAATATTGATCAAAGGTTCAAACGTCTGAAAGTTAAGTTGAAATACTCTATAAATGACATGAAACATAGGCAGTTATTTGTGAATTCACTATTACCATGCTTGAAGTATCCTTTGAGAAAACAAAAGTTTCAAACTCATGAAGAGGCTCTGCAAGCATCCTTCCAACTGGAAGAGAACCAATATCAACAGACAGATCCAACAATAGAAGAGATGAAACAAGATCTGAAGTATCTGACATTTGAGTTGAACCAGAATAAGGGTAAAGAGAAGAGAGAAGTAGTTTGGTGTACATTATGCAAGACATATGGACACCATAAAAATTAATGTCCAACCTTTGCACAGTACTTGGAAACAAGGGTTCCAAACCCCTTGCCAACATGAGGACCATTGTGTGAATTTTGAAAGACACACAGGCATGATCCATATCATTTTCCAATGATTCAAAAATATAAGACAGTGCCAAAAAGTTCTTATTGTAATTTTTGCAAATCAGTGGGTCATGATGAAAAGGACTATAGAACATTTGAATTGATGAGAGAAATAACTTCATACACCTACAGGGTGAAATCAAATATCATGACAGGCCAAGCTGCACCACAGTTCAATAATGTGCAACCACAATTTAATCCCATGCAGTCGTAGAACAACCATGTGTCATAGTATAATACTGTGCAGTATAACCAGATACCCTAATACAATGCACTGCATGAAGATATAGGTGGATTCATATGCGGAGGTCGAGGTATAGGAGGATTTGGATGAGGTAGAGGGCTAGTATTCTTCCAAAATTGTGAACAACGAAGACACTACACAAGAGACTGTCCACTTCCACCTGTGACATGTATGTATTGCCGCGCAACAGACCATGAAACATAATATTTCCCAACACTACTGGGAAAAATATAGGAAAAAATGAACCAGAACAATCAAAATGTCTAGTGGATTTCCGCAGAAGCCAGGGATGATGGGAAGAATATCAACATAGTTACTCGAGGAGGAGCCAAGATGAGAGCTGATGTAGCAAAGAAGGGTCCATCTCAACCCTAGTGGGTCAAAAAGAACACTGAGCCACATAAGCATTTTGACACGTGAAAAGAAAAGGAGACGTTTAAGGAAGCCATACATGAGATTCTAAAAGATAACATTGCATCTACATCAATTGCACAAAAAACTCAGGATCCACCAATGTATAAGATGCCACCTTCAATGGATAAAACTAGCAAAGGAAAACCTTAAGAGAAAGTAAGTAACATAAAGACTTTTCTGCAATCCTATGTTAAGTTATTGAATGATCCATCATCCATTAAGGTCTTACATAACTTGATATAAAGATGCAACACATAAGTATAAGGGAATTTAGAAAAAAACACAATTAATCGTCTCCATACGAGAAGAAGAACAAGTAGGGAATTCAGGTTAAATGCCAACATTGGGGATTTCAATATGGGAAATATCATACTTGATTTAGGATCTGAATTGAATGTCTTACCTAAGAAGACATGGAAGTGTATGGGGGAACCCTCATTAGGGTATTCACTTGTCCAGTTGAAATTGGAAAATCAACATAGAGTATTACCAATTGGAAGACATAAAGGTGTGACAGTAGACCTAGATGGAGTGCACACTATGGTAGATTTTGAAGTTATCGAAACAGTAGATGGAACAACACTCTATGCAACATTACTAGGAATGGTCTAGGAATTTTATAACCAGGATGTGATCAACATGAAGACACGAAAAATGTATTTTGAATAAGATGAGTATAGAGTGATTGCACCATTGGATCCCTCAGAAGGAGAAAGGTTTGTAGATGTGACATGTTTGGACTTGGAAGAAACAAATCAATTGTATAGTACTACCATGCGAGAAGAATACTATGTCAACCCAACTGTAGATCGGGTACTCAACTGGAGAAGCATTACATCATGTTCCTTAGACTCAGATATAGGTCTAAAAAACTGGCAGATGAGACTACATGAAGTCTCCACAAGGAGGTGCACAAGAATAGAATGCATAGTAAGGTGGGTCAGTACAAAGGTAAGGGAACCTCCCACTTTTCATGGTTTGAATAACTTAGAATAATTATTGAAAAATTATGAGGAAACGTTTTGGAAAATAAACGTTTGTTATCCCCAGATATTTCACTCAAGGAAACATCTGCAAGATGGTGGAGCGCGCAGAAGGAAATAATTCAAGATTGGTATCAATGTGAAAGGTTACTGCATGTTGGGCCCTTTGTCTTTGAGAAAAAAGTGCGCAAAGTTTTGACTAAGCATGAGTTGCACAAAATCCATCAGAGGCTGGGAGAAAGAGCAATAGAAAGCAATTGCGAAAACCAGCGCAACACCAGCAAAGCAACAAATGGTTGCAACAAAACAAGAAAGCATGCAAACTGATAAGGAAGACACAACCTAGCTATATATATAGGACCGAAAAAAAAGGTAAAAGGTTGTTGTTCGTTTGTTCATTGGTTCGTTTCCTCACCAGAGGTTCATTAGTTTATAAGCCAGTAACTGGGTTGAGTTGAGTCAGGTTGGTTAGAGTTGCCCAGATTTTTAGATTAGCTATTGATAATAGTTGTAAGTCAGGAAAGGACAGGTCTGAGTCTGTAATGAATCATAAATATCAAATACAGAATTAGAGCTATGTGGCATGAGTCCAAAGCCAAGATTCTGTATTGAGCTTTGCTATGTAATTTCGAGTCTGTAATAAGAGAAAGATCCAAAAAGGCAATATGAAGCAGGACCAAATTTCAAATATGTTGTGTCTTTATATGCTTACTTGTGCACTACAATATTTCTTTATGGTTTATAATTTCTATTTGATGGTTCACCGTTCAAATTATTGCTTGTAATGTAAGTAGGTTGGATTCTTGCACTTGTATGTTTCATATCTGTTAATGTCTCTTGCAAAAGAACAAGAATGCGTTCCGACTACTCTATGGATCCCCTTTAGTCTTCTCCCTACCCTTCCCTATCTATTTTTCTTAGCAGTGCTTCGGGTGAGACTTATTCTCTTCGGAGGAGATGAAAATGCCAACGCTCTAGACTACATGGTGCCTTTTGTTGGTAACCTGAGAAGGACCCTAGTCTGATCAAATTCGCACCAACACTGCACATTAGATTTGGCATAGAACAGGGGAGCAACACATTGCAAAAATATGATGAACGAGGAAGGCCAACTAAGCACATAGAGAAATGCATAACACAATGGAGGTTGACACCACCATATGAATTACCTCATTACTTTATTTATACAATGGAAGGGATACCAGGGAACTGGTACATAGATCAGGAACTGTGTAGAGGAACTACATAATGGAAAATATTACAAAATAATTGTGTGGTAACTTTCTCATTTGAGCATGAGCACCGCAATATTGATTCATCCCTGAAGTTGATACATGGAATAATATTTTTTTAGGAAACCAAGGTGGAAATTATAACACAATATCAACAGAAGAACATACAGACAATCAAAGACTTACTCTCATGTTATCATGTTGCAGAGGAAGCACTAGATGAAGTTGATACACGTAAGATTAAGATAACAAAAATTGAAGGTAAGAGAGAGGTGGAAGGTCCATCTCTAGAGTCAGAGGATTTTTCTGTACCAATTAAGGTCAAGAAATTCAACATTGGGACAGAAGAAAACCCTAAAATGGAAAGCATTGGATACTACTAGGATGAGAAGACACTAGAGAGGATAACAAAATTACTGTGTGAATAAAGTGACCTATTTCCAACAACATTTACAGAGATGAAAGGTGTAGCAAGTGAACTGGGTGAGATGAAGATACCCATAAAACTAGATGATAGAGTCGTTATATAGAGACCTTACAGGTTGAATCCATTGTATAAGAAAAATGTGAAATAAGAACTTGACCAAATGCTAGAAGTTGGGATCATAGAGCTAATGGAAGAATTTGAACGGATCAGTCCCATGGTAGTCCAAGAAAAGAAACAAAGGGGAATAAGCATTTGTGTAGATTTGAGGAAATTGAATGATTCTTTCTTACATGATCCTTTCCCTACCCCTTTTACAAATGAGGTCTTAGAGAATGTCAGAGGCCAGGAAGCATATTAATTCACAGATGGATTCTCAGGTTATCATCAGATCAAAATAGCTCCAAAGGATAGGCATAATACTACATTTCCTATAGAATGGGGATCATATCAGTATACAATTATTCCCTTTGGATTGAAGAATGCATCAACTATCTTTTCAATGGTGGTCATCTCTACATTTAAATATTTCGTACATAAATTTTTAGAAGTATATCTCGATGACTGGACTGTGTTTAGTATTTTGAAAGATCATGTAGAAGTATTAAGACTCATGTTCGATAGGTGTAGGCAATGTCAAATTTCATTAAACATAAATAAATGTATTTTTAGCACACCTTTTGGGATATTGTTAGGACATGTGGTATGAAGACAAGGGTTACTGGTTGACCCTTCTAAGATTTCTATAATTGTGAACTTACCACCACCGAAGTCAGTGTGCTAGTTAAGAGCCACACTTGGACATACATGGTACTACAGGAAGTTTATCAAGGGGTATGCACAAATTATCCTGCCAATGGAAAATATGTTGAATAAGGAAACCAAATTTTAGTGGAATGAGGATTGTCAGCAGGGATTGGATAATTTAAAGGAAAAAATGGTGACAACACCTATTTTAGTGTTTCCGTATTGGGAAAATACATTTCATGTGCATGTAGATGCATAAACAATAGCACTTGGAGAAATTTTGGCACAACCAGGAGTAGGTGACTTAGATCATCCTATATCTCTTGCGAGTAGTAAGTTATTTGAATCAGAGTAGAATTACAACACAAAGGAAAGAGAAGGCCCAGCCATGGTGTATGCACTACAAAAATTCAGACATTTCTTATTAGGAAAGAACTTTAAAATTTTCACATATAATTATACCGTCAAATATCTAGTCAATGAGCTAGTGTTGAGGGAGAGGATCTATAGATGGATATTATTGTTCTAGGAATTTGATTTTTAAGTAATAGTTAAACCAGGGAAGAATGCAGGACTGAATCACGTATCAAGGAAAACCAATGGAGAAGAACCTACAAACTTAGAAGACAACTTCCCTATTGCACAATTATTTTCAGTACAAATGATTAGTACTTTGATAATATCATTAAATTATTGAGGACATGAGTTGCGCCAAAGGATTTTAGTACCGTGTAGAAGAAAAAACTGGTAGTTAGATATGTAGACTATCAAATAATTGCAGGTCATTTCTACAAGTCGGGCACATATAACATTTTGAGAATGTGTGTGATGGAACATGAACGACCCATGGTTCTAGCATAATCTCATGAAGGTATAGCTGGATGACACTATGCAGGAAAGGCTACCACGTAGAAGGTATTGCACACAGGTTTATGGTGGCCAACAGTTCATAAGGATGCAAAAGAATATTGCCAGAACTGTGATGTCTGTCAGAGACTTGGAAAACTCAATAGGAGGGATGAGATTCCCCTAATACCCTAAGTAACTCTTTAGGCATTTGACAACTGGGAAATAGATTTTTTTAGACCTATTAATCCACCAGTAAGAAGTTCAGAAGAAAGATACATTATTACTGTGACATAATATTTAACCATATGGGCATAATAAACACCATTCAAGGATTGCAGCGCAAAGATAACAACACACTTCTTATTTGAACAAGTCATTACAAGATTTGGATGCCCCAGGATTTTGATGAGTGACCAAGGAACCCATTTTATTAATACTACCATCCAGGCTATGACTGAGGAATTTGAATTCTATCATGAGAAGAGTACACCATATCATCCTCAGGAATGTGATAGTAGAAAATTTCAAAAAGATCTTGGAGAATGCCCTGACAAAGATTTGTAATGTGAACAGAGATGATTGGGATTTAAAAATACCAGTAGTATTATGGGCATACAAGACTACATGAAAGAAGTTGATAGGAATGACACCATTCAGATTGGTGTATGGACAAGAAGAAGTGGTTCCAATGGAATTTTTTGTACCCAGTTTGCACGTTGCAACAATTACAAATATATAAGAAAGAGGCACAGTACTAGAAAGGTTAAATCAACTGATGGAACTGGACGAAGACAGGATTCTAGAAGGATTCCACCAAGAGGTGCAAAAAGAAAGGGACAAATCCTGGCATGATCGACACATAAAGAAGAAGATATTTAAGGAGGGAGACCTAGTTCTCCTCTATGATAAAATTTTTTTGCAACATCTTGGTAAGTTCTAAATGCATTGGCTAGGGCCCTATGAAGTGAAGTATGTCACAAATGGAGGATTTTTGTAGCTAAACTACTTGACTGGAACAAAACTGCAAGGAATGGTGAAAAATAGTTGATTGAAACTGTACAGGGATAGTCGGCCTACTAACTCTCAGTAGTTGTAACGTAGTAAGGAAGCCGCATGTATAGTGTACTATAATAGAAATTAGGAAAGAAAACTTATGAAAAGACATAAAAAGTAGAAAAATAAGAAAAAGGAAGATAAAAACAAAAAAATGAAGAAAAATTCAAAAATAAGTACTTAGGAGGAAGAAGTGATTCATGAATGATATCACACAACAATTGGTGTGAAAAAATTTCAAAGACTGTGCGCAGGAAAATTGAACACTGCGCAAATGCATGGAAAAAGTGAAAAATATGACAGAACATTAATTGACCGAGTCTATAAAGAGGGAAAAGCACGAGAAATTTTAAAAATTAGTGATTTTTGAGCAAAGAGAGAGATGAAGAGTGAAACCTAGGTGAAATTATGTGAAGAAGAGATCAATTGACCACTATGTATCCAACATGACACCTTCAAAGGCTGGTGCCCCAGGAAGATATACTAGGGTTACTCGACAGGCCAGAAGAAGGAAAGAACGAATAATAGAGTCTGAGAATGTGGTCTAATTGGAATACGTCACAACCTCGACGACAAAGTCACTCATATTGATGAAGGTAGAGGAGGAAACCTTGATGAGTGCACAAGGATAAATAGGTTATATCTATGAAAACCCAAATGGAAGCACAAACCCTAACCCAGAAACACTTGTGAAACTTGAGGGAGTGAAGGGACAACAACATGGTCATGTCGCATAGGAGGTGTTGGTCAAAGACATTAAAAACTAGACAAAGACCGAAGGAGAGGAAGAAGACATGACATAAACAATGGTAGAAGGCCACCCAACATTTGGGTAGAAAATAAAGGTGCAGGACGTCGTAGAGATCACACTCCCATACTTTCCAAACATCATGGTCACCGTGGAGGATATGCTCAGGAAAGTGCCAAAGCTGAGATACTCTGACCATGATGTTCGAGACATGGATAAGTTTCTAGACCTATCAGAGGAAAATTATTTGGCAGACATGGGGGATATCAGACCCCTCAAAATAACCATCTTGGAGACCGTGCAATGGATAAAAGGGCTCTACAATTTCAGTATCATGAACCTTCTGGACATACTGCACTTAGGGAGCGATAAGAATGTGGAACTATGCATCAAGAATTTATTGGCTAGGGTACATGGCGGTATCATGTGGATGGATAGGCTAGTCCCCATTGATGTGGCGCTGATTTCCAAGATTACAAGGTTTCCCACTATTGGTGCACAACCTGAAGAGTACCTGGAAAATAAAGTGCATGAAAAGGAAATTGCTAAGATAGTAAAAGTGCAGTTTGGAAACAACATGGGGAACATGGGTAACATCATCAAACATATCAATGATGCCATGAAGAGAAACTCCAGAAAGCTAATGGCTTGAAAATTGTTGAGGAAGTGTAGGAAATAAGAGGCCCCAACATGAATCATAGCAGTAGTTGTGGATTGTGCAAAAGGGGTAATGTTTAGCTGTGCACCGTATCTGTTAAACCAATTTTTGATTGATTGTTGGGATGCATAGGACAATGGAACTGAGTTCCATTATTCCTAGCTCCTCATCCTCATCACTTTGGTATATTGGCAGGAACCAAATTTCTCTTCTTTTCTAGACAAGAAGGGGAAGTGCTACACAACAAGATAAGAAACCCTCTAGCAAGCCAATGATACTAAGAATCAACAAGAAAATAGTGTAGTGTTTTCCATGGTTCTATAAGAGATACAAAAAAGAATGAAAAATGTATGTTGGAGTTTTGTTGAGGTGGTCTAGGGGAACAAATGGATTTCCAGGTTTAAGGTATCCAAACATCACATGTGGATCCATGAAACAACATACTTGAAGAAAAAATGGCTGGAAAAGAAGTACTGCGTATCAAGGGAAGAGGTCGACTAGATTATCAAAGACTAGCCCACATAGTGGAAGGTGCCAACAACAAGGAAAGAAAAGAAATCAAGGAGAAAGTAGAGGAAGGCACATCGAAAAATAAAATTAGTCCAACTGACAACACCAGAAAGGTTGTAGAGAACGCTCAAGTGTCAGGAAGCAACACAACAACGAAAAATCCCAGGAAGAAAGAAATAGTGTCAAGGGAGGAAGTACAAGGCGATGAAAAGAATGGAGAATCATCTCAACCATAAGAGGAGGATGTACATAAGAATAATACTAGGGCACAACCCTCACAGGCGAAGAGAAATGATACACAAGAGGAGGAAACCCGAAAGAAAATGAAATACCAGAAGAATACTCTAGTAATCACAATTACAGAGGATGATTCCGAGCTAGTGGTAGAAAAAGTCCAGGACATGGGAGAAGATGTCGTCTGCACAACAGAGGTGCAAATACAAGAGATCATGGATAAATTTGTGGAAGTCCATGATACTCTATAAAGGATTGAAATTCCTACAACGTAGCAAACAAAGAAGACACAACCAGAACCTATACAAAGGGAATAGGAAGAAACAATTTTGATAGTGGTGCAGGGAAGTGACACCTTGAATGTCACACAACATATGATGCAAGTTGATGAGGAGACAACACAAAAAAAAGTTGGGGAAATAGACCAAATTCAGTTGGTTATGGAACAGATACCTACAAAGACACTATATGAACTACAAGCAAGTGTGATGCAAGAAGTCCAATCCAGAGCCCACGCAAATGCCACCAACTTGGAAGTTGGTAGGGAGGTTGTAGAGGTGTTACAAATTACCAGTGACTAATTGACTCTGGATAAGTAGGAGGAGAATAAATGTGCAAAAAAGTTAGAGAAGGGACTAAAAATAGTTTATAACAACATCCTAGACTGTGCGTAAGATCTAGAAGACACATAGGAAGGAAATTTTCAGAGAATTGTGCAGCTCATGGAGAGATACCAACAAGAGATCACAGATCTCATGGAGAAATTGACTCCCACTACACCTCCCAAAGTCAGAGAGCAAAGAGAACAGGAGGATACTGCACACATCAACAATATTGCGTAGGATGATAAGGTCATGGAAGAATTCTATGATAAGACTGCTCAACTGTGGACCAACATGGAAGAAGATGAGAAAATAAAACAAGTGGACCAGAAGCAGGCGAAGATAATGACCAACATTCAGGAATTAAATCAACAACAGAAGGAAATGGGCATCTTAGAGAGGATGAGGAGTGCACAGGATATGAAGAACCTGTAGGAAAAGATGAAGACTTCCCAAGAAGACAAGCAAGCAAGTCAGGCTCAGCTAGAGCCACTACAACATGAAGCAGAGGGGATGATAAAAAATCTACAAGTCAAGAAGAGGAAAATCAATCAAATACATGCATAATGCAGCATAGTGCTAGTAGAGAACATTGCAATGCAAAGTGTGGAAACACTGGTAGAGAGGAGCACACAAGTCAAAGAGAAATTCACTCAATTGGAAAAGTTCTTCCAAGAGTTGCATCTAGTGTTGGCACAGGGACAGACCCAGGGTTCAATTCTACAACAGTGCACCAAAAAAAACCTAACTACCAGACCTTTTGGTAACAACTGCGAAGCAGATGAAGTCTCACCCGAGGTAGAGGCAGGGGTGGTTGTGGGACTCCAGTGTATGCAACCTTAGCTAGGAGACAGATCTGTAATTGTAACACTTTATCATATCATTTAGAAGTCACATTTCGTTAATATTCAACCTTAGTTTATAGCGTAGCTAAAACCTAACAACAAAGTAGTGCAGTATCTATACAGATCCAATAGATTCAAGTAATAAGAATATCAACATAGATTAGATCTAGAATTCATTCACATTATTCAGTACTAAAATACCATATTAGATCCTTCTAAGCATATATCAATTCACTAAGCATTCAATCATATAGACAATAGAACAACCATAAAGCACATAGCAACCAAAATACAGGATATACGTGGTTCACCCCCACCCTGGGGCTATGCCCACCAAATCACCTTCTCTTTTATTATCTTTAGTCAATCAGCTACATGCACATAGCCTTGATGTCTTACCCTGCATAGGATAGGAGATATGTGCACCTCGCTAGATCCTCCTTCCCCGAGTTACAACACAAATCCTTCCACAGTCTCCTACAATCACTTGCGCTGAGCTCTGCAAGACTCACATAATATGCACAAATAAATTACAGTTACCACTTGCACTTAGCAATGAACACTTAACACCTAGCCTCACATACTTGTCCCTCCTTTGATCACATAGATCAAACTTACTAACTAACTAACTGCTTCCTACATCGCCTAGCATTCTATTTATATATTACAAAATGGGCCTAAACATGGGTAAACCCATGGGTCGACATCCCCATTCCCATTACATAAGCGCAAAACCCACAAATCCCTAAAAAGGAGTCAAGATCCCGTGATCCATGCTTTGAATTGCACTCTATCTTCGACAGCCTGTCGAAGTCCCAAAAGTAGGTCAAACAGGACCAAGTATTCTCAAACTTGGTCAAGGGCCAATAGGCTGCCAACACTCACCTATGACTCATCCCGAGTCACTCTAGTTTGGGTAGCTGTGCTTCAAAAGCCTTGAGCTTGGCTCAAGATGCTTCGACCTGTTTCTGCGCCAAGGCCTCCTGCTCGACGAAATCTTGGGTAACTGCTTTTTTGACAGGTCCCTCTAAACGTTGTTCGACTGCAACAACTACTTGTTCCAACTCTGTGCCTCGGCCTTGAATCTCCTCAAATAGTTGGTAAGATTTGTCCTGGACTGGTTTGAGCCTTTGAGTTACTTCCATGACTTTTCTTTGAATGGTGTGGACCTGTTGTTGAGAAATACATTGTTCTTGGGATCGCTTCATCCTTTAAACTGCTAACAGGATCTTCAATTGTGCCTGTACTGTTGTTTCTTGTTTCTTTACCTCCTGGAGCTGTGACTCTAGTACCTTTAGCTCAGTATATTTAGTGAGTCGCTCATAATTTTGTGCGCTGCAAGCACTTAGTTGTTTGCATTCCAGAGTGAATGCTCTGATCCTCTCGACTACACTCTGGGAAGTGGCTTCTCATTGATCTCGCACACCCTGCAGGGTACTTGGCACTGTTCATAGCTCAAGGTCTGTGATTCTCTGTTGAATTTGTTGTATAGATTTTGCAAGATGCTCTACTTGATGTTCCACTGGGTCTTCCTCTTTTTTCTCTAAGCCTGTCACAGAGTGAAGTGCTCTGCTGACTTCTTCTTTTACTCGCACCTGTGCTGCGAGCAACTGCTCTTTCTCTTACTGGATCTATGATTTCTCTTCTTCATACTTAGTTTGGAGGGAAGCCTTCTCTTAGTGTGTGTTGACCCTTGACCACATTTTTTGAGTTTCTTGGTCATGTTGACCTATTTTGGGACTTCAACAGCTTGTTGAAGGAGGAGTGCAAGATGAAGCGGAGATCACGAGATCTCGACCCACTTTTGGATCCTTTTTGGATTTTTGGGAATATGTAACAGGAATGGGATGTTGGCCCAAGGGTTTACCCATGTTTAGGCCTATTTTGTATGTATAAATAGAAGGATAGGCAATGCAAGAAGTAGTCAAATAGTATATCTATGTGATGTAGGCTAAGTGCCAAGGGTTGGATCTGCGTGATCAGGGCTTTGTGCATTCTGTGTAAGACTTGTAGAGCTGAGTACAAGTCCTTGGGCGAGACTATAGATGACTTAGTGTTGTAACACAAGGAAGAAGGATCTAGCGAGTTGCACAGATCTTCTTTCCTATGTGGAGTAAGGGTTTTGATGGCTTTTTGTTTGTAACCAATTAGCTGAATATAATAAAGAAAAACAGTTGGTGGAAGTATCCCCAGGGTGGGGATGAACCACGTAAACGTTGTGTTGTCTTTCTTTATTCTTATCTCAATGTGTTTATGTCTTCTTTTGCTAAGTGCTTTGAGATGATTGGATAGATATTCTTATGCTTAGTGCTAATGATATGTGAAAATATTAGATCTGATACATGTGAATGTGCTTAGTTCTTGATCTGATATATCTGACCTATCTATTGATGTTAAGTGCTTAAGTACGTTATAACAGTGTGAATGCTGCGAAGCCCTGTTTTATTAGTGACGTGATTAATAATTATATCTTATATAACTAACGGTACTAAGTGATTTATTAAGTAGTACAATCACATATCTGTGTCCCAGCTAAGGTTGCAAACACCTGAGTCTTGTAACCACCCCTACCTCTAACTCGGGTGAGACTTCATCTTCTTCGCAGGTGTTGCCAAAAGGGTTGGTAGTTAGGGATTTACTGGTGCATTGTTGTAGAGTTGAACTGTGGGTCTGCCCCTATGCCAACAAATGGTTATGTTGCCAGGACTGAAACTGTGATTGCTGGGAACTAAGAAAGAATAAGTTATGTGCAAAGATTCATCCTTAAATTGTGGAAGCTCTGTGCGTAAATCTGTGCCTTGGTGCACAATGTTCTACTTGATCTATAAAGCTCTGTGATGAAGAAAAGAGGTAGGATCTGAAGGAAAGAAGAAAGATCTAAAAGCTTTGTGCTCTAAGAAAGGTAAAAGTGAGAATTTCCGGTTAAAAGAGGTAAGATCTGCAAGCTCTGTGCTCTGATAAAGGTAAAGATAGAAAAAAAAATTAGATCTGAATGCTTTGTGCTCTGTAGAAGTAAGATAAGTGGAATTTTTTGTTTCTAGAGTATGGATCTAGGTATGTTTAATAGAGTCTGTCCCAGTTTGAAAACTAGGGCATTAATAGATGAGAGAAGGTTTGATATGAGTGGATATGATAAGAATGGTGAAATATGTGTTATACCTATGCATAGAAAGAATGTTTGGACTAACGAATGGATGCAAGATACCAAAAATAATTTATTGTAGGTTAGCTCCTATGATCCCAGTGCATAGTACATAATATGTTGGGGATCATTTAAAAGAAAGAGAGGATTAACCCTCTGTTACAGTTGCAAAAAACCGAGATATCTTACTAAATAATTCCCTGGGAGAAGACCTAGTTGTCTTTATTGAAAATCTATGGACCATGAAGTGTTGGATTGCCCCAGAATTATTTCTAAGCTTGAAGGAATCAATATGAGTCAAGAAAACCCTAAGGCAGCTCCAGAGGCTATAACAGAACCCCAGGAAGAATCGGAGAAAATATTTCTACAAATAAGAGAAACCTTGAATGACCACCGACATGTGATATTATCAGAAATCTTCAAAGGAAAAGAATGCATCAAAGAAAGAATATAAGACTTCGACATTGACTGTGTCCTAGATGAGGAAACATAGGTGAATATCACAATGGAGAGAACTTGGGAAGTTATAGGAAGGCCTGTTATGATTCCTTCATTAGAAGGAATAGGGTTATTCAAAGGAAAACTGGTAAACCTGTGTGGAAGGCTCACCCAGATACCTATGACTGTCAATGGAACTTCGACAGAGGAAGATGCTGAGATTATTAAATTTTTTGAAGACAATGCCCCATTTACCATTTTAATAGGAAAACCTTGGATTGACAGAGATCAAGCCAGACGGAAAAAAGAAGAAGAATTCTTGGAGCAGAAGAAACAAGAGTTAAAAGATTTCATGACTAGAAGGATTACATACTTGATTGAAGAACAGAAGAATAGATCGAAGTTATTTGACACTAGAGACCCTGATATTGAAGCTACAAGAACACTAGAAGACCCACAAAAGACTGAAGTACTTACTCCAGATAAAGAAGAGTTATTTCCCCTGAATCTTAGGAAAAAATCTCAATAGTGCACAGTGACTATGTTAAAAGAAGATAAGAATCAGAATGGAAAAAGACATACCAAGACGAATCTCACTGGAAAGAAGGCTAGAAAGCTAAGTAAAAATAGGGCTAAGATTGAAAATCTATAGAAGATTCTAGAGGGAACTTCGTAGAAAGAAAATTTGCAGAATTGGAGCTTCACCGGGATATCAGAACAACGACACATGGTACTTCGCCATGGCGAAGCAATATAGCCATTGGGGATATTATAACCGTTTGATAGACGCTCTGAATGGGCAGAAATGAAATAAAGGTCCGTCATCAGACCATTAGACCGCGCCATAATGGATCGAACAAGATTCAATGGAGGCCCATAACTGTTGCAAGCGAACCGTTGTCAAATTACCTACTTATCCCGTCGTGCCATGCATGGACAACACTTTTGCTAACTGAGAATTTGAAGCCCGCAAACTAAGCGCATTGTATACAGTGATCATTGTGCTATTGTTTTTTGTTCTAGTATAGTATCTAAGATCCTCATGACCCCGATAATTTTAATCCTGAGCGTGTATGCCTGACGAGCTCACCGCAATTGAAGAATCAATAACAAAATTTATCCTCGACTTAATGACTGAAAGAGTCATGTCGAAGAGAGGAGTGTCTACAGGTTTACAAGCATCTTCGACGAGAGGAATGTCATCCTCTCCATCCACTACTCGATTTGGTCCATCCCTCCTAGTAGATGAAAAGCGAACTAAGCACAGAGATGATCTCATGAATTCCAAGTTGATTCCAAGTATTTTACCTGCCTATCTACCACCCCTGAGCGGCGCAATCAATCGAGACAGTGTGCCCAGAGATTTTGAGTACACTTTGGTCACTGTGTACCTCCTGAAGGGGATACATACAGTGTGTGCAGATCAGGATAAGATCACAATGTTGAAGTTTAGCGACTTCAACCTCAGCGATAGGAAGGTTTATAGCATGCTCACCCCGCATAAGTACCTCACCAGAACAAAAGGAAAGAATTCAAAGATAATTCCTCAATCATGGAACCATAACCTCATGCAGTCCACACCGCTCAACGTCATGAAGATCCCGCACTTCGGAAGGTATCAAGAACTAAATGCATGCGTCAAGTTTCTATTGTCCTGCTACCATGGAGAATATTTATGGTTGAACTGTCATATCATAGTGTATCTGACATTGATCAATCAAATCACAGGGCTAAGCATGCAAGGCCTTGACCCACAAGAGTTCTACCCTGGAAATACTGCGGATTGCGCTCTCTCCTAGAAGATAAAGGAAACTTACAGTGATGTCAAGAAGGGCACATGAGGCTACAAGGTAGCTTCTATCTAGTGTGGCGCAGTGCACTGCGCCTTCCAATTGATCGCAGGAAATTTGGTGTGAAATAATCAACTCACCCAAGTCACGTGTTCGTAGTCGACCTTGCAGGGAAGTGCACAGAAGGACTTCAGATGAATTGGGCACAATACCTCGTAAACTAGTTGGAACTCAACTATAGGGAAGCCCAGGATCAAGGATACGAGTTCCACTTCAGTTGGCTTCTCATACTGGTCACTTTCATCGCATGGGAGATGCCAAAAGTTGCGACCTTCCCTGACATTGAGTCATTTGAACCTCTAGTTGCGAAGTTCAATACACTATGGTACTCGAACAACATGAATAAGAAATGACATTCAAATTCTGTGTTCCACACATATTACAACCAATAGAAGACAACTATCTAGTTCGAGCCTCATATAACCCTGAAACTCTCCACAAGTTCAGGCCCTTGATGAAATTCAGCGTGAACTGCCATTTCATCTATATCACAACACACTGATGAGCACAAACAACAGTTGGAATCATACTAAAAGTTGACGGAGGAGGATTTGGAGGAAATCACCAAGGAATGGTCGGCGTACCTCCTCATCCTAGCAGACCCCATGGAGATATCTGATATTGACAATCTAGAAGTAGCGCATGATACACGTGGACCTAGCAATATAAAGAAGATTGAATAGGTACAAGATTTAGACAACACATCTGTGAAGACCGCTTCCATCTCAGCAGAGCAAGGAGGAGATGGCGCAGAGATAGATGGCATAGAAACTGAACAGAAGAAAGGTGAGGTTACACCTCCTAGAGATGAGGAGGACCCCTCAAAGAAAAGGAAGGTTTCCCCACTGAAACCCTCATCGTGAAAGAAAATGAAAGCCACCAGGACCAAATTTGAGACTACCCTCACATCAGATGACTTTGATTTTATTGTAGCAGCCTTCAATGATGCTTTGCTGGAGATAGTAGAGAAGCAAGAAGCTAAGTAGGAGGAGGTGTTCAATAGGATCAAGGTTGAAATTCAAGGAGTGCAGCAGGCACTACAGTCCATCCGCGTAGTTTCCACTGCGCCTCCATCATTGGAAACACTAGAACTAGGTGATGAGCCAGCTCAACTACACTACATTGTTGATACAGTTGAATCTCACCTTTGACTAGATCAGGAAGAGAAAACACAAGCCACCCAGGATTTAGTGCAAGTACAGAAAGAACTTGAGGAGCAACGCAGTTCTGCATAATGGGAAAATCTTTCTCTACAAGCAAATGGGATAAAGAAAAAACATAGTTACAGCAAAGCAAGGAACATGTGCTCACTGAGAAACTCAAAGTTAAGGAAATGGTCAAAAGAGCACTTCGCTTTGTGACAATTTTCAAAGTAAAGACCGAAGAGTGAGTTCCATAGCAGGTGGCACAACTTGATGAGGTAATCCAGCAGCTCCAACAGTTCATAACAAACTTGGATCTCCGCACTGTGCCCGAGACCCCTCAAGATGTAAGAGACCTAAGGGAAGCAACTACCCGCAGCGCAGTTGACATATTAAAATATCTTTCCTTGGAGTGCAAGAAGCTGAGTAACCACAACGCTTAGACCTATGAAAACCTTACTCATAACCCTGAGTTACAGGCACTGGAGTCATATCTCCAGGAAGCGAAGTAGTATGCAGACACACTTTAGGCACATCTGAAGGCCCTATCTGTAGTGTCCCCAAGGCCGAGCCCTATTGTAAACCAAGTTCTGAAAGGAATTGTGATTATGTTTTATAGGCTGGTGAGCCAAGTTCTTATAAGCTAGAGACTTATGTGTTTGTTAGGATAGGGAGCCTAAGTGTTGAAGGTTAGGAGCCTGCTATTGTACTTGTATGTATGCAGAACATTTAATAAAATATAAACATCGCCAGGTACAGAACGACCACAATGAATGAGTGAAGGGGG
The DNA here is from genome assembly GCA_009831015.1 of Picea engelmannii. Classification (NCBI taxonomy): domain Eukaryota; kingdom Viridiplantae; phylum Streptophyta; class Pinopsida; order Pinales; family Pinaceae; genus Picea; species Picea engelmannii. The sequence goes on from ML777974.1 coordinate 132,877, forward strand.
ACTAAGCATCCACAGAGTGGGCAAGGAATTAGGGGCTGGAAGGTGGGAAAGGGGCTAAGTGTTGAGCCTAGGGGATAAGCCTAAGGGGATTAAGCCTGGGAACAATATTTTAATATTATTCCAAAAAGACATATGCATTTTGTGTTTTATCCTAAGTTTTGGCAAGGGAGGACGTACAAGGGTGATGTGTGCTGGTGGAACGCATGCAGTTTCATGGGTGACAAGTGTCAACCCTGATGCATGCGAATAAACGGCCAGGGTGAGCCGTGAGAAAGGTGGCTCCTCCTCCATTCGACTCTCGGACTGCCAGAAGGTGAACTGGTTTGACTCCTATAGAGAAACCCTCGTGCATCCTCTGAACCGAAAAGGCGTGTATCTGTGTTTGTTCCGGGATAGCCGTTACATCCCCTGTCTGAACAGTTTGAACCTGTGTTGACCCCTATGTGAATTGTTTGTCACGCATCCTCGACAACCAGAGCGTGAGTCTATCCTGCATTGGCGGATTGGGAAATAAGAAGTGACCTGCCATTGTTGAACCTGTTGGAAATCCCGTGTCTGTTTTCCCCATGGGTTGTTGTGACCACGCAGTGCTAGACTGCGTGGGGTCTTGTTGGCCAGTGGTACAATGCTCTCTCCAGGTGAGAGAGGTGATTGAGGTTGGTAGAACAAGTTGTTGGCCTGTGAGAAACTCTCTCCAGGTGAGAGAGTGCGCGGAGGAAGGAGAGGACTCCTGGAAAGAACCTTGTAGCTGCCACAAAGCCCGGAGACTTCTGGTCCGGCCTATTCCTGTAACCCAAGGCAAGGGAGATTAGCAGTCGAAGGACTGTCTAGGTGACAGAGAAGGTGTATTCTCCTGGGGTGGAACAGGCATGTGGGGAATGAGGGTTTGTGGGAAGTGAGCGTGGGAGGTTCATGGGAGAGAATTACTTCCTTGTGGTTGTGTGTTGTTTTCCCTATAACCTCAGCTAGCCTAGTATTCCTTGTCTTGGGGTGGAGCTTAGTCCCAAATTGGGGGTGACCCACTGCTGAGCTGATGAGCAGTGTGGTCTAAGGCTGGGAGGTTCATGGAAGGCCTGCACTTGGTTGGTGGAATCTACCATTGATAAAGATAAGTATTTGATTATGCTTTAATCATGTTTTGCATGACTGTGCTGCTTATGTATCATGTTTTCCGCTGTGTATATGAATTAATATGAAAAGATAACTGCTTGTTGATTATGGCAGTAATTCATATGAATACTCTGAGCATTGAATGTGTTTATTGTTTAAATGCATGTGGGTTAAATAACATCTGTATGAGTTATGTACACCAGTGGTGTTATAGTCTTCTTTTAAGAGCTATTAAACCTTAGTAGTAGAAAAGGTGTGCTACAGTTTGGTATTAGAGCCAAGGTTTCGACACTGAGCCTAGATGGGCCAGTGGAGTGGTCTTTGGACCGATAATGCGAGGGGAAATTGGGTCTGGAAGGCCAATTTCGTATTCTGGTTTGCTCCAAAATGTCAAGGAGTTACTTGACGAGTTTTAAATCTCAGGAGGTATAGCGGTGTTATGAAAGCGTAGCCAGTGTGGTATGAGTCCACAGGGAGAGAGGACTCCACACTAGTGGTGTAGGAGCTCTAGGATCTGTTCGGGAGGGAAGGCGAACCCTTGTGACCATCAGATATGAAAAGTGTGCACGGGGTTTAAAGCCCTTTGGATATTGCACAGGAAAGTGGAAATCGTGATACAAAAAATCCCGAATTAGTCAGGATCATCCATCTCGAAGGGACAGGTGGCGATAATAAAGAGCCCGTCGGCATTTCGCATGTCGAAATATCGGGATATCGACATTCGTGAAATTGGGAGTCACGATGACAGGAGGTGGGGAATTTTCACGGTAAAAGTCCCGGGAATGATCCGAGCCGTCCGTTTGTGGGGACACGTGGCGAAGATCGAGCGACCCATCGGTATATCGGCTACCGGGGTTTTGAGTTGACATAGAACTTTGTCATCGGGGAATCGCAAGTTGCGAAATCTCGAGATTGGATCTGAGCTGTCCGTCAGTTGGGACACGTGGGCGAGATTGGGAGCCCATCGACATATCAAGATTCGGCGTTTCGCGAATCCTGAAGACAAGGCACCCGAAGCATTTGAAATCGTGAAATCGCGAAATAGCGAGAAGCGGTGAGGACCATCCATTCTTGGGGACGCATGGCCGAGATCGAGGCATTCGGGAAAGTTACGGAAGGAGATTCATCCATCGGGAAATCGGGGTTCGGGGAATCGAGAATCCTGAGGATATATGTGCTTCGGCATTGGAAAGTCTAAAACCCCGATAGGAGGTATGACTATGGTCATATAAGGGGAGGTCATGTGAACCACAAGTCTATCCCGGAGGGCTAATGGGAGTTAGAGTGCATCGGCGCTTGGAAGCCCAAAACCCCGAAAGGATCTGGACCATTAGATCTAGCTCGTCGAGGATCATTAGATCACGTATAAGAAACCGTGTATCGAATTTCGGGGATAGGAGTGACAAGAGGCTGGGAGTCACTACGTAATGAAGTTTCGGGTACCGAAAACCTGAAAGTCCGGAAAGTCCCAAAAACTGAAGTTTCTATAAAAAAAAACAAAAAAAAAAAACCCAAAAGTGCAGAGTCGAACGAGAACTCAGAAAACCCATTGGAATCAAAATGTATTTTGTTCTTGTTCATATTAGTTATAAATGTTGTGGATTGTTCATGAAGTTTTGATGGCCTGACAAACTTCGAATTTAATTGCACAGTGCGTGTGCAGAGTTCAACGAAGGTCAGGACTCCAGTCAACCAATGCCGAGTATGGAGTGGGGAAAGGTGCAAATTACCCCTGAAATAGAAGAAGAACATGAAGGAAAGGATGTTAACCTGGGAGTCAAAGGATCGAACTCCAATGGGCATGGAAAAGAGAAGGATAAGGAAGGAAACATAATGAAAATCATTGAAGGATTGCAAAGAGAGGCTAAGGCTCGCTGAGCTGATAGTCGAAAGCTCATGAAAGTCAGGGATCGACAAGGTGAATTAAAATTAAAATTTTTGAAGAGCCTGGAAAGAATAGAGAAGAAAATCGAGAAGGGAAGAGACTCAAGTACGATGGAGAGTTGCGAACCCATGGGAGAAGAAGTAGGTCGAGGAGTGGTAGCCAACATATTATTCTCTCCCAAAGACATTCTGACAGGGAGACACACAGTAGTTCAAGTCCGTCCCCTACCAGAAAACATCGAAAATCTGGAAAGGAGGAATTGAAAGGGGAGATGAATAAGATTAAACCTCCAACATTCGATGGAGAACATAAGAAGGAGGAAGATTCCGAGACATGGTTAGTTGGCATGAAGAAATACTTCCAACTGCATAATTATTCTGCCCATGCAGAAGGAAGAATTGCAATTTACCAACTGAAAGGAAAAGCATCCATGTGGTGGGATCAGTTTGTGCAGGTGCAGCGCATCAAAGAGAAAGAGATCACTTGGAAGGAATTTAAGAGGTATTTCGAGAAGAAATACCTGACTAAAAGATACTATGACAGAAAGATGAAGGAGTTCTTCGAACTCAAGTTGGGAAGTATGACTATTGATGAGTATGAATGAAGTTTTCTGGAACTACTAAAGTATGTTCCATTCATCAAAGACGGGGCTGTCAAGATTCAGAGGTATCTGAGTGGACTGCCACCTTCCATTGGTGACAAGATTCAATATGATGATCCTAAGACTATGGAAGAAACAATAAGAAGGGAGAAATGCTTATACGAACAACAAAGAGAAAAGCCTACCTTTCGGAAGGCTTGGGATGACCAGAAGAGGTTTAAGAAAGAACAGAGGCAGAAGGGAAACATGCCTCCCTTTTTCAAGAATGGCCCTGGGGGACATTCATCCTTTAGAGACCCCAGGAAAGTTGAAGGGAGTGAGTAGATGCCAAGGCCTCCACCTATGGAGTGTTGGGGCTGTAAAGGGAATTATAGGTACAGAGATTGCCCCCACAGAAAAGACAAATCAAGAACTGTCCATACTGTTCAACAAGTTGAAACAGTGGAGGATATGGGTAGTAGAATGTTGAGGATCTACGCAGCCCTAGACAATAAGAAAGCAGAATTTCAATCGCACATGATTGAAGTGGAAGGTACGATCAACAACTGACCACTTGTTATTTTAATTGATTCAGGGGCTAGCCATAGTTATGTAGATCCTAGAGTGGTGGAAAGTTTGCATCTAACGAGGAGAAAACAT
>ML777974.1:140510-152222 GCA_009831015.1 Picea engelmannii
AGGTGTCCTGCAAGTGCATCCTGTGCGCATATTGGACAGGAAAAGCAAACAGCTCCGGAATCGAGCTATAGAGCTTGTAAAGGTCCAGTGGACCTGGTACGGTCCTGAGGACGCGACATGGGAGCATGAAGAGGTTATGCGGGAAAAGTACCCACATCTTTTTGAATATTTTGAAAGGCTTGCAGAGACAGTGTAAGTTGCACTGAAGACAGTGAAAAAATAAGGGGAGGGGAATTGTAGTGTCCCCAAGGCCGAGCCCCATTGTAAACCAAGTTCTGAAAGGAATTGTGATTATGTTTTATAGGCTGGTGAGCCAAGTTCTTATAAGCTGGAGACTTATGTGTTTGTTAGGCCAGGGGGCCTAAGTGTTGAAGGCCAGGAGCCTGTTGTTGTACTTGTATGTATGCAGAACATTTAATAAAATATAAACACCGCCAGGTACAGACCGACCACGATGAATGAGTGAAGGGGGACTAAGAATCCATAGAGTGGGCAAGGAATTAGGGGCTGGAAGGTGGGAAAGGGGCTAAGTGTTGAGCCTGGGGGCTAAGCCTGGGAATAATATTTTAATATTATTCCAAAAAGACATGTGCATTTTTTGTTTTATCCTAAGTTTTGGCAAGGGAGGACGTACAAGGGTGATGCATACTGGTGGAACGCATGTAGTTCCATGGGTGACAAGTGTCAACCCTGACGCATGAGAATAAACGACCAGGGTGAGCCGTTAGAAAGGTGGCTCCTCCTCCATTCGACCCTCAAACTACCAGAAGGTGAACTGGTTTGACTCCTGCAGAGAAACCCTCATGCATCCTCTGAACCGAAAAGGCGTGTATCTTTGTTTGTTTCGGGATAGCCAGTACATCCCCTGTCTGAATAGTTCGAACCTGCATTGACCCCTGCGTGACTTGTTTTTCATGCATCCCGAACAATTAGAGCGTGAGTCTATCCTGTGTTGGCGGATTGGGAAATAAGAAGTGACCTGCCATTGTTGAACCTGTTGGAAAGCCCGTGTCTGTTTTCCCCATGGGTTGTTGTGACCACGTAGTGCTGGACTATGTGGGGTCTTGTTGGCCAGTGGTACAACACTCTCTCCAGGTGAGAGAGGTGATTGAGGTTGGTAGAACATGTTGTTGGCCTGTGAGTGACTCTCTCCAGGTGAGAGAGTGCACGGAGGAAGGAGAGGACTCCTGGAAAGAACCCTGTAGCTACCACAAAGCCCGAAGACTTTTGGTCCGGCCTGTTCCTATAACCCAAGGCAAGGGAGATTAGCAGCTGAAGGACTGTCCAGGTGACAGAGAAGGTGTATTCTCCTGGGGTGGAACAAGCATGTGGGGAATGAGGATCTGTGGGCAGTGAGCGTGGGAGGTTCCTAGGAGAGAATTCCTTCCTTGTGGTTGTGTTTTGTTTTCCCTGTAACCTTAGCTAGCCTAGTATTCCTTGTCTTGGGGTGGAGCTTAGTCCCAGCTCGGGGGTGACCCACTGCTGAGCTAATGAGCAGTGTGGTCTAAGGCTAGGAGGTTCGTGGAAGGCCTGCACTTGGTTGGTGGAATCTACCATTGATAAAGATATGTATCTGATTATTCTTTAATCATGTTTTGCATGACTGTGCTGCTTATGTATCATGTTTTCCGCTGTGTATATGAATTAATATGAAAAGCTAAGTGCTTGCTGATTATGGCAGTAATTCATATGAATAATTTGAGCATTGAATGTGTTTATCGTTTAAATGCATGTGGGTTAAATAACATCTGTATGAGTTATGTACACCAGTGGTGTTATAGTATTCTTTTAAGAGCGATTAAACCTTAGTAGAAGAAAAGGTGCACTACACTATCAACCATAGACAGAATGAAGAGTTCTCATGAGAAATGCACAACCCAACAACAAATCCATACGATCCAAAGCAAAGTGATGGAAATAACTCAATGGCTCCAACTGGTACAAGATAAGGCATGCCTATTGTTTATAGAGTTCGAGAGCCAAGGAGCGGAGCTAGAACAGGTCATCATCACAAAAGAACAGTGCCTAGAAGGGCCAGTGAACGACGCAATTATCCAGGATTTCATCGAACAAGAGGCCACAACAAAGAAGCAATTCGAAGCAGCTCAAGCCAAGCTCGAGGCATTCGAGGAAGAACTAGGCAGACCAGAGTGACTCAGGACAAGTCACAGGTGAGTGTTGGGGGCCTGTTGGCCCTTGACCAAGTTTTGGGAGTTTCTTGGTCATGTTGACCTATTTTGGGACTTCGACATCCTATTGAAGGAGGAGTGCAAGACAAAGCGTAGATCACGGGATATCGACCCACTTTTGGATCCTTTTTGGGATTTGGGGAATATGTAACGGGAATGGGATGTCGGCCCATGGTTTTACCCGTGTTTAGGCCTATTTTGTATGTATAAATAGACGGATAAGCAATGCAAGAAGTAGTCAAATAGTGTATCTATGTGATGTAGGCTAAGTGACAAGGTTGGATCTGCGTGATCAGGGCTTTGTGCATTCTGTGTAAGACTTGTAGAGCTGAGTACAAGTCCTTGGGAGAGACTATAGATGGCTTAGTGTTGTAATGCAAGGAAGAAGGATCTAGCGAGCCACGCAGATCTTATATCCTATGCGGAGTAATGGTTTTGATGGCTTTGTTCTTGTAACTAATTGACTGAAGACAATAAAGAAGAAGATTTTTTGGACGTAGCCCCAGGGTGGGGGTGAACCACGTAAACATTGTGTTATCTTTCTTTATGCTTATCTTAATGTGTTTATGTCTTCTTTTGCTAAGTGATTTGAGATGATTGGATAGATCCACTTATGATTAGTGCTAATGATATGTGAGAATATTAGATCTGATCCATGTGAATGTGCTTAGTGCTTGATCTACTAGATCTGACCTATCTATCGATGTTAAGTGCTTAAGTACGTTATAACAGTGTGAATGTTGCGAAGCCCTGTTTTATCAGTGAAGTGATTAATGATTAGATCTTGTAGAACTAACAGTGCTAAGTGTTTTATTAAGTAGTAGAATCACAGATCTGTGTCCTAGCTAAGGTTGCAAACACTTGAGTCTTGCAACCACCCTTGCCTCTACCTCAAGTGAGACTTCATCTTCTTCGCAGGTGTTTTTGAAAGGGTCGGTAGTTAGGGATTTGTTAGTGCATTTGTTGTAGCATTGAACCCTGTGCCAATAGTACACAACGTTTCGTTTCTCTATGACTACTTTAGTACTTTCTTTAGGGCCACTGTGGCTTGTTCGATTTCTTCCTGTGCACGACAAAGGTGAGCTTCGGTCGCATCATCTAGTCTACGGAGTTGGGCATGCTCATATCCCAAATCAAGTGATTCTGATGGTGGGCGCATAGTGGATACTGCGCGACTGGATTGAAGGGCCTATTGTACCTGTCTGAGTTCAACCTCAATTCCATCATACATCTCCTCCTACTTGGCTTCATTTTTCTGCAAGATGTCCTGCGAGGCATCTGCTATAGTTGTGATGATAAATTTGAAGTCATCTATAGTGAGCATAGTCTGCATCTTAGTCAAGGTTGCTCTAGATTTCTTTCAGGAAGTGGGTTTTGTGGGAGAAACCTTCCTTTTCTTCAAGGGACCAGCCTCATCAGTGGGGTCCCTAGGCGGTGTTACTTCACCTTGATTCTACTGCTCTTCTTTTCTCTTTGTCTCTTCTACCTCATCATCACCCCCTCATCCAAGTGATACTGAAGTAGTTCCTTCTGATGTGTTGATCAAGTTTTGGACCTCCTCAGTCTTCTTCCTTCTGCTAGGTCCAAGAATATTCTTTTCTTCATGAGTGGTCTTAGGGATGCCAATTAGTTCAGGGTCTAACATTTCTGCAGGGTCTGTGGGGATGAGGAGTTCTACAGACCAGTCTTTAGTGATCTCTTCAAGGTCCTCCTCTGTGAGCTTGTAGTATGATTGAAGTTCTTCTTTCTTCTCATCTACGTTCCCAGTGATATAAGTGAAGTGTCGATCTGTGTGGAATTTCATGAGGAGTCAGAACCGATGCAGGGTGTTCATCGTCATGTGAGGGACAACTTTGATATCCCTCTTTAGCTAGAGATAATAGGTATGGAAGACCACATTCAAATACCACTATTTTCCCATATTTCTCGAGTACGAAAGCATGGTGAACTTCACAGAGAGTGGCTTGAATGGATCAATGTCTGGGAAGGGTGCACCTTTCAACATTTTCCAAGTGGTAAATGCAATGAGGATCAGGAGCCAATTAAAGTGTAACTCATAGCCCTGATACTGAGCTTCGCGACAATCTAATTCCAGCTGGTTGAACAAGTACTTCACCCAGTTAATCTGAAGTCCTTCTACACATTTCCTGGCTAGGTCAACAACAAATCATGTGACTTGTGTAGGTCGATTCTTCCTTACTAGCTTCCCTGCGATCAGCTGGAAGGCCAGGTGAACTGTTCCATTCTGGATGGAAGCTACCTTGTAGCCTCGCATTCCCTTTTCTACATCGTTGTAAGTGTCCTTAATTCTCTATGCCAGGCCGCAGTTAGAATCCTTCCTTGGGTAGAAGTCTTGCGAGTCAGGTCCTTGCATGCTCAACTCATTGATCCTATGGATCAACGTCGGATCGACTATGATGCATCTATCTAGCCATAGATAGCCACCATGGTAACATGAGAGAAGGAAATTAACACATGAGTTAACCTCCTGGTGCCTTCCAAAGTGTGTTATTTTCATTACATTCAAGAGGGTGGACTACACAAGGTTCATAGTCCATGGTTGGGGAATTATTTTCGAGTTGTTACCCTTCATTCTGGTCAGATATTTGTAAGGAGAAAGCATGTTGTAATTCTTGTGGTCACCTAGGTTGAAGTCGCTGAACTTAAGCATCGCGATATTATCTTGTTGCATCTTGACTGAATGTATCCCCTTCAGGAAGTACGCAGTAACCATGGTGTAATCAAAGTCCCTCGGGACACTATCACGACTCACCGCACCATCTAGAGGCGAGATGTAGTTAGGTAATATGGTCAGGATTAACTTCGTGTTTGCTAGATAATCTTTGTGCTTGGTTCCCTTTTCTGCTTCCGGTCGAGATGGTCCAGATCCACAAGTGGATGACAGAGAGGATTGCACTCCTCATGTCGATGAAGCTTGAACTCCTATAGATATCACTCTCTTGGCCATCAGATCAATTAAAACTTCCTTGACTGACTTCTCCACAACGCTGAGCTCATCCGACATGCACGCTCTCGATCAGAAAACTCGGGTGGATGGATGAGTGCTCAAAGAAATAGAAAAGGTGTCGATCTCACTAAGAACAACATGGTAGCAATGGGTTCTCTTTTTATCTCTGATACAATTCAAAAAAGTGTTCTTGGTGTAACAGTCGATAGACTAAGTAGACACAATGTAACAGATCTCTCCAACGGATAAGAAGTTTTCCATCAATGCAGTTCTGTCCATTGCAACATGGTGCCAACGGTCCAATGGCAAGCTTTCTAGTCATAATTTTTGTTCTAACCATTCTAGAACATCAATCCAATACTTATAATGCTTCCAACGGTCATATCGCTTCGCCATGGAAAAGTGCCATGGGGTGTTGTTCTGATATCCCAATGAAGTTCCAATTTTGCATGTCTTCCTTCCATGAAGTTCCCTCTGGGCCCTTCTGTAATTTGTCGATCTTTGCTTTCTTCTTACTGAGTTTTCTAGCATTCTTCCCAGTGATCTTTGTCTCAGTATTCCTTTTTCCATTCTGATTCTTGTCTTCTTTTAGCATAGTAGCTTCGCGTTGTTGAGATTATTTCATAGGACTAGAGAGTAATACTGCTTCTTTATCTAGGGTAGGTGCTCTACTCATCTATGAATCTTCCTATGTTCTTTCAACTTCGTGATCCAATTTTCTGGTTTTAAGTAGCTTCGATCTGTTCTCCAATTCTTCAATCAAGTGTGTTATCCTCCTAGTCATGAAATATTTTAATTCCTTCTTTTTTTGTTCTCAAGCCTCCTCTTCTTTTCTTCTGGTTTGATCTTTCTCGATCCAGGTTTTTCCTAATAACATAGTAAATGGGGCATTGTTCTCAATGAATCTAACAACCTCGAAATCTTCCTCCGTCGAAGCTCCATGAGCACTCATAGATACCTGGGTGAGTCTTCCACATAGGTTTATCAGCTTTCCCCTGAATAGTTCTATTCCTCCTAATGAAGGAATCGTATCAGGCTTTCCTAAATCTTCCCAAGTTCTTTCTGTCATGATATTTACCTATGTTTCCTCATCTAGAACACAGTCTATGTTGAAGTCTCCTATTCTTTCTTCTATGCATTCTTTTTCTTTGAAGATCTCCGATAAGTTGATATCTTTGTAATCACTTAGGGTTTATTTCATTCGTAGTAGTATAGTCTCTGATTCTATCTGGGGTTCTTCCATGGCCTTAGTTCTGTGACCTTCCTCAAGGTTTTTCTGTCTCATATTCATTCTGTCAAGCTTAGAAATCATTCTAGGGAAATCTAAAACTTCATGGTCCATAGCTTTACAACAAAGACAACTAGGTCTTCTTCCAGGGAATTCCTTAGCAAGATGTCCCGGTCTTCTGCAATTGTAACAAAGGGTTAATCCTCTTTTTTTCTTAAATGATCCCCAACCTTTCCTGTACTACGCACTAGGATCATAGTAGCTAACCTCCAAAAAAATCTTTCTAGGATCCTGCATCCATTTGTTAGTCCAAACATTATTTCTATGCATAGGAATAACATATCTTTCATTATTTCTATCAGATCTACTCATATCAAACCTTCTCTCTTCTAGATGTGCCCTAGTTTTCAGACGAGGATAAAATTTATCAAGCATACCTAGATCCATACTCTTGAAACAAAATTTTCTACTAATCTTACTTCCAGCAGAGCACAAAGCTTCCAGATCTAAAAAATTTCACTATTCTTACCTTTAAAGCTTCCAAATCTAAAAAATTTCAATATTCTTACCTTTAAAGCTTCCAGATCTGAAACTTTTCAATATTCTTACCTTTACCAGAGCACAAAGCTTCGAGATCTTACCTCTTTTCTTCGGATATGACTTCTCATTTTAGCACAGAGATTTATAGGCCAAGTGGAATATTGCGCACTAAGGCAACAGATCTACGCATATAGCTTTCTTGATTTCCTTCAGTTCCCAGTAATCATAGTTTTAGGTCATATACTGTGAACTTCAGTAGAATATCTACACACATGGTCTTTCTCTTTTTATTTACCTCAGTTCCCAGCAATCACAGTTTCAGGTCCCAACAATGGAACCATTTGTTGGGACAGGGGAAGACTCAGGGTTCAATGCTACAACAACGCACCAACAAAACCCTAACTACTGGCCCTTTCGGGAAAACCTGCGAAGCAGATGAAGTCTCACCCGAGGTAGAGGTAGGGGTGGTTGTAGGACTCTAGTGTCTACAACCTTAGCTGGGATACATATATGTGATTGTAACACTTTATCATATCACTTATCAGTTACAGTTCATTAATATTCAGCCTTAGTTTACAACGCAGCTAAACCCTAACAACAGATCAACGCAGTATCTATACAGATCCAATAGATTAAGTAAGAAGCATATCAACATAGATCAGATCTAGAATTCATTCACAATATTCAGTACTAAGCTACCATATTATATCCTTCTAAGAATACATCAGTGCACTAAGCATTCAATCACATAGACAATAGAACAACCATAAAGCACATAGCAACCACAATACATGATATATGTGGTTCACCCCCTCATATTCTCATCTATTATTGAAGAAGATGAGAAGATGATGGGGTGAACCAACTCATCTTCTCGTCCACCAACTCATCTTCTCTTTTACTATCTTCGGTCAATCAGCTACATGCATAGATCCTTGAAGTCTTACTCCACAGAGGACATGAGATCTGCACAACTCCCTAGATCCTCCTTCCCTGAGTTACAACACAAAGCCTTCCACAGTCTCCTACAATCACTTGCACTTAGCTCTGCAAGCCCCACACAGTTTTCACAAAGCAATTACAGTTACCACTTGCACTTAGCAATGAACACTTAGCACTTAGCATCACATACTTGTCCCTCCTTCGATCACATAGATCAAACTTACTAACTAACTAACTACTTCCTACATCACCTAACTTTATATTTATACATTACAAAATGGGCCTAAACATGGGTAAACCCATGGGATGACATCCCCATTCCCGTCACATAAGCCCAAAACCCAAAAATCCCTAAAAAGGGGCCAATATCCTACGATCGCTGCTTCGACTTGCGCTAAATCTTCGATAGCCTATCGAAGTCCCAAAAGTAGGTCAAACATGACCAAGGATCCTCAAACTTGGTCAAGGGCCAACAACTAGCCATCCAAAGTGTAAAATAAGGTTGAGTGGCTCAGAACAAGCCACGTGTCAGTGTTGGGGGCTTGTTGGCGCTATCCTATTTTGGGAGAGAAAATTATTTATTGGGCGTAGGCGTATTTTGGGAGAAAGAAGTCTAGTTTTGGGCACATGCCTATTTTTGGAAAGAAGGTTGTCTTGGGTCATCTAGCGTGTACACATGTTTAGTAATGAAGCAGGGCACGTGGGTCTTTATAAAAGGGGTTTTTAAGAAGAGTTGTTCAACAGTGTTTTAGCAAAGAAGGAATATGAGATGGCCTGATTCTAGGTAAGCATGTCTGGTGAAAATTAGGTTTATAACAAATTCCCCCTAATGTGTGAGGTCATAAGAGCATCTCATGGTCGAAATACATTAACAATCTTTACCAACGTTCCAAACAAGTGAGCCCAGGGACCAGAAATCAGGAGGTTCCTTCTGCAAAATAATAATTGTCTCAGCGAGGCGGGCATACCCATGCTCGGGATGAAATAAAATCATGGCTACCAATCAAATACACTGTATATCCATGTCATATAACTATATAAATTGTAGCCGCGATCAATACACAACGGATCTACATCTCAAAATCAAAAGATATACATGTATAGTATCCATCTTCTAGAAGTTGATAAGGCCTAATGACTGGAGATGATGTCTTCAGATCTCTAGAAACAACTTCAAAATCTTCAAAACTTGGGTAAGAGTGTAATATGAGTGTACGACTTCACTACCCAAAGGTCTTCGATGCCTCATCGGTTATGGACTAGAGAATCTTGATTATCAGACTGAAGGCTTCATTGATTTCAAACAAAGACTTGATTGGAATTTCGGGATGGCTGGGCATGAGGGCAAGAGACAAACTACAGAGGGGCCGACTCAGGCTTGGCAAAAAATTCCCTTGGACAATAGCACGACAAATGATGAGACTCAGGCAGCATGGCATTAACATAATTTTACGAGGCAGGAGGCAATGCAAACTCTCCATATGTTTGGAAGAATAACCAAACGGAGGAGGGCACAACTCTATGTAGTGAGAACAACTTCCTAAGGTTGTATTAAATCCCAGAGTTTGACGAACAAATGGACAGATGTGCTTTACCCAAGGGTGACTCATTATGCTGCCAATACAAAGAAAATACTTTTCCCTTCCTCTTTTTGGGGTATATTTGATTTTTTTTGTCTTTTTCAATAATTTTGGAAAAAGAATAAAAGAATGTTACGTTACAAAGGAGGAATGAGTGTCACAAACATACAAGTTCGAGGTGCAAGGACAAGACTGATGTTCAAAGAAAGGACACTTGGGAAAAATCCCTCCTGGGACCAAGGGTGTCAAGACGCAGAGGCAAAGTGCTACAGGGCTTGCGTATAAGGCATGCTTCAGATAGTTCAGTTGAGAGCAACATGGAGCCGACATCAGACCAAAGACGTAGGTATGAAAACGTGGTTAACAAAACACACAATGGTAACGTCCTTCAATGTAAGTTTAACGAGCCTAGAGAAGGTAAGCTTGGCGGTTTTTCATATTTAGAGAGTCTGAAAAATGTAAAAGGAGACTCCATTGGGGTACCTTTTTCGAAGGTAGTCTAGTTGGTTCAAAAAAGGGGTAAATTAGCACCGAAAAGACGTCTATTCAAAACCATTTTAACAAGTGTGATAAATACAAGATCACTTGGCCATTTTTTCATTTTTAAGGAGTCTGAAAAAATCTTAACTATGGACTCCATCAGAGATGTTCTTCTGGACCATTTTAATGAGTGTGAAAGAATAAGGTCACTCGACGATCTTTTCAATTTTAGGGAGTCTGAAAATAGCTTAACTATGGACTCCATGGGGGTTCCTTTTTCATACATTTAGTCCCTTAGGCTCGAAAAAGGGTTAAAATGATACCTGAGGGTACTCTTCTAGAGAACTGAACTTCTTTAGAGTATACCTTTGTTTGTACAGTTGACCATCTGAACCGAAAAAGGGGTAAATTACCATCGGACAGACGTGACTTCAAATTTCAGTTTAGCAAGCATGAAGGTCAACAAGATCGCTCAACAATATTTTCATGTTTATAGGGTCTGAAAATGGCTTAAAAGAAGACCTGTGGAGGCTACGACTCATGTATGAAACTGGTTCAGGTAGAGCCTACTTCTAGGCTCAGACCAAGAGTCTCTTCGATAGTCAATTTGGGAAGTCTCCCAAAAGGGAAGAAAACACAAACCACAGTGTCAGTCCTCCTACGGTATAGAAACCGTAGTCATGGCTTCAAGGATAGCCTCATCTGAAGGCAATCCAAAATCTTTGAAATCACACAAACGAGGGTCGACAGTCCCAAAGGGTGAAGTAAACTGACCATACTCCATATGATGATGGAGGTTATGGCTAGGGATGGCAGAGTCTATCAACAAATAATCACAAGCACGAGGGCTTGAGGATCTACAAACAACGAGATCAGACTCAGAAGGATACTCAAGCCCACTTGGACTAAGTGGGGAAAACAAGGGCTCCCATGCCCCCATTGAATAAACCAATGGATCAATTGCTGAGACTAAGCCTCGAGAAGGCCAACATGATTTCATGGTTCCTGCTCAGAAGCAATTGAACATCAAGGATAAGATTCCACATAATTAACCCATGGCGGGGTAGAGTCTACACGAATGCTAGGAACAATAAAGGGGTGGTCTGAAATAATATCGAATTAGGATGGTGATTATCAGATGTCAGTTGTTCGATAGTGACAATTCTTCCATTGTGAGGGAAATGCATCACTCAGAAGAGCATAGACACCACAACATTCATAGCATATACATAATCATGCCCGAGAAGCATATTGAAATCTAACGGGCCTTGCACCACTATAACATCAACAAGGACAGTCTTCCCACCTAAAGATATAGGAAGAACCCCCAAATATTCACTAGGATGTCTGTCAAAAGCCAACATCTCATGTGAAGAAGACACAAGCTCGGGAGATCCCAAGACTTTCCAAACTGAGGAGGAAAAAATACTTGCAGAGGCTCCCTCATCCACAATACATCGATAAATGTTTGTTGAATTAAATTCAACCCTTATTTGAAAATGTGCGGCAGAAGGAATACGAGGCTCAACAAGGTCATTCCAATCAAATGAAACCATCCTAGGGCTTGGAGGGGGTGTGCTCAAAATGAGAGGAATGCCCCCTTGTTCTGAAAGTATTGAACCGAAAATGTTAAAAACATAGCCGGTAGACACATCACTCCCCAAAATAAGAGTGGGATCATTCAATGACTGCATAGGCATGACCACTTTTGCAACCAATGGCTGAATAGGTTGCAGGACTACATGGTCTAAAGGCACCTCACCCCCCAAAAGAGGAGTGGGATCA
>ML777974.1:163511-178043 GCA_009831015.1 Picea engelmannii
TGATGAGGCCTACTAGTTGTGGAATTGGAAAATGAGTTAACTCGTCGGATGTCATAGTGGCGTCTAAGGGTAATCTAGCTTGAAGTGACAATCCACTAGCCATGGAGTGTTTAGAGGGTGTATCCACTTCTTCTTCCCCTATAGATGGACCTTGAAATTGTTGTGCAAGTGTGGTCTTCATAGTCATTGGAAGTAGAGAGAGAACCTTTGTCTTTTCCAAGCAAATTTGTAGTAGTTATGCACACTACTACATATTCTATAGTATTGTCTCCAATTGTTCTTTAAGTGATGTCGTTCTTTGTCCTGATGATGTTTGTGGTTCTGTTTGAACTGGTTGTTTTCCTGTCTATGTTGGTAGTGAAACTTATGAATTCTCTCTTCTGATCATTGGAATATCAACACTGATCATTGAGAGAGGACTCTAGGTAACCAGAACTTGTGGTATTGGAGTAAGTGGTGGGATTTATGGTTGTTGAATCTATGCTGAGGGAAGAGTGACCGAAAATAGTATAAACAGAGAAACTAGCTAGCTTGAGGCTGTAATAGTCAAGGAAATTGGTTCTTCCACATTCTCACATGGCTCAGGGATATCCAATTGCATTGGTTTGAGCAAAGTGGGTTGGGAGGGAACGATGGTATATTGCGGTGGAGATGGGGATTTCTCGGTAATGAGGGTTGTGTATGCACTGATGTCTGACTCAGAGTCATATGTGATGTTAATCAAAGTATGGACATCATGAGTGGCTTCCCTATTGTGAGGTAAAGTCATGGATATTGGTTGTGGATTGATGACTTTGGCAGGGGAAACACGTATTCAAGGTTTCTTTATTGAGACATCCCCTATGAATGTAACATCTAGGATCTCATTGACATCCTTACCTGATAGAAGTGTATGTTCTAGAAGTTGTGGAAATAATGGCAATGTCCTCTTCTTCGACTCCAAGGGTTACTCTTCCTCTTCTTCTTTTGAATCCGTTGGCATTTGAACCTTCTTCTTCTTCTCTATTACGTCGGAGCTCGACCCTGCTCCTTCTTCCTGCCCATTTTATTCAGAATCTTTGGTGGCAAGAGATAATGGATACTTGACTTGCGAGGGTTGTGCTTAACACCATTCCATGATATAAATTATTTTTCGAAGGATTCTTCGTCAAGATAGAAGGGTAGCGGACTCATGTGGAAGTCCTCGGCTTCGCATGCCTCGACCAAAAAAAGGTATAGGGGTGATTTATCCCAAATTATATATTCCTTGTGTTTAGATTTAACGACTCCTATGGTATGTGAAATCGATGAGTTTCGTCTATGATATTGTTGTACACTTTGGATTCGTCCCCCTCCGACCACAATGAGGGTCTCCATCATCTTTAATGACCTCATTTAATGTAATGGTGACTCATATGACCTTATGAAGATAAGTCAACATTTCTTCATAGAAGCAACACTTAGATGGAAAGAAAAAACATATGTCATTGTGCAACTATGCACACTCCAACGTTATTAAATATATTAAAGAAATTACTGAAAATCAAAATCGAAATACTATACAAGATCCCTTAGACTGGAGAAATAGTCCTTTGGTTCAAACATGAGAAATTTAAGGCTTCAGGTGGGCACCATTCACCCAACATGGTCAAAGAATATCGTCCAATTGTGCTAGATTGACTGCACCAGAGTGTCATATTTCTACAACTATGAATGGACCCAACCAATGCATGCACAACTTGCTTGGATTCTTTTGATACCGACTATCGTAGAGTAATACCTTATCCCCTTGGGTAAATATTTTGGACTTGATGTGCCTATCATTCCAAGATTTTTGTCTAGATTTTTTAACTGTTTGATGAAAATCTGCTAGAAATCTCACTTCCTCAAGTTCTTGCAGATCTGCAATCCTTTGTGCAACTGATTCGTCATCTGTCATGTGTGTGTCCTGTGCTATATAGAGACTAGGGGTGATAAAATATGCAGGTACAACATCTTATTTCCCATAAACCAACTGAAATGGGGTATACTTGTGTAGCTTCTTTGTGGTAGTCTTGTAAGCCCACAAGACTGTTGGAACTCTATCATCCCAGTCTTCCTTGTTTGCACAACACACTTTTGTCAGTCCTCTTTCCAGAATTTTATTGAATGCCTCCATTGTACTGTTAGATTTTGGATGGTAGGGACTACTCTTATGGTTTTGTATAAGGAATTATGTTGTCAATGTGGTGATTGTACTGTTGATAAAGTGACTACCTTGATCACTATTTAGGCATATAGGACATCCAAACCGAGAAATGACGTTTTCAAAAATAAATCTAGCAGTTGTATCTGTCGAACAATCTTGAACTGCCTCTGCTTCAGCCAATATCATGAGGTAATATATTGTGGTAATTATGTATCTGGACTTTGAATGCTTATCCGATGAGTTGATTGGTCCAATAAAGTCAACAACCCATTTCTCAAATGCCTGAAGTGCTCTGACTGGATGAAGGGGTAATTCATCTCTGTGTGATGGCTTCCCTACTCTTTGGTAGGTGTCACAATATCTAGCCTACTCTTTAGTGTATTTAGATAATGTATCCCACCATAATCCAACATGAAGTACCTTTTATGTAGTAGCTTTACCTCCAACATGTCCTCCCGCAACTCAACTGTGTCATTCCCACATGATATCTTCCCTTTTGTGGTTCAAGACATCTTCCAAGAATGTTGTCTAGTCCCAATTTGTAAAGTTTCCCCACAATCAGTTGGTAGTCTTCTACTCGAACCACCATATGTTGGTTTTGGGTTGCAGAGTAAGTTTCTTGGAAATTCCATGTACTGAGGAAGACAACAATATCTTCAAGATACTTTGGGATGGCCTCAATTCAGAATAGGTCTGCATCTGGGAGATGATCATCTACTGCTCCACCATTTTCCCTTGATTCCATATTAGAAAGGTGATCTAGACCTATGTTACATCTTCCAGGTTTGACAGTTATTTCGAATGAAAAAAATCCTGAAAGAGTAGTAGCCACCTACAAATCCTTCCTTCATGTACTGGTTTATTGACTAGGTACTTCAACACAGAGTGGTCAATAAAAAAACATGAAATGAGAGCCTAACAAATAGTGTCTAAACTTTTGTAATGCATAAATCATAGCTGGACCTTCCCTTTCGATGGTTGTGTAGTTGCGTTCATCTTGCGAAAGATTTCGACTAGTAAAATATATAGGGTGGTCCATATTTCCTTCCCCTGGTTTCTCTAAAATGTCTCCCAGGGCGATGCCTGAAGCATCCACATGTACATGGAATTCAATTTTCCAATTGGGAAATATCAAGATAGATGAAGTACTTAGTTTTTATTTGAGGATGTTGAATGCTTTGTCACATTCTGGTGTCCATTGAAATATTTCAGACTTATTTAACAATTTTTCCAGAGGTGTGGGGATAGTTTCATATCTTCTGATGAACCTGCGGTAATATTCTGTATGTCCCAGTGTAGAGTGAAACATTTTAGCACTTGTAGGTGGCAGCATGTCCAGAATGACTGCAACTTTAGCTGGGTCTACCATGACTCCTTCCCGGCATACAATGTGGCCTTGCAGATTTCCATGTGGTATGAAAAAGATACACTTCCTTAGGTTCAGAGATATATGCAATTCGTGACATCTATCAAACATTAACCAGAGTTCCCTACATGTTCCTTTAATAAGATGTATATTGTCCAATCGTCCATGTATACCTCTACAAACTTCTGGATGAATTCTCGAAATGTTGTTATTACGACCCGAGAGAAGATTGCATGGGAATTATTTAGACCAAAAGACATTATGTTGTATGCGAATGTTCCCCACTTAGTTATGAATGTGGTCTTCTTCTTTTCTTCCTCTGCAATTATGACTTGGTGATATCCTAATAATGCTTCTGTAAACGAATAATGTTCTTTTCCCACAACCTAATCTAACACTTCGTCACTGAAAGGTGTTGGAAATGGATCATGCACAAAGGAAAAATTCAGAATTCTATAGTCCACACAGACCCAAATGTCTTATGTATCCTTGTTTCTATGGATAACTATGGGGCTAATTCACTCTGGTTCTTCGATCGAGAAAATAAGTTCTTCCGCAATCATTTTTTCTACTTCCTTCTTGACCTTTTATTTTATTTTAGGATTAAGGCGGTATGGTCTGTGCTTCATTTCTCCCATGGATCCTTTTATACCTTTCAATTATGAGAACGGTTTTGGGAAAAAGTACTCATACTCCCGCAACAAGATGTAGACTTCATTCATAGTTTGCTCATCAAAATAATATCCTATGGAAGCTATCTTAGGATGCTCTGTACTCTCTATATTAACTTTTCACAAATTTAGAGGATGGTTATAGGAGCTACATGTGTGACTAGGTATAATATCCCAAATCTCTCTACTTCCTTCTGTTTATTTAATGGTTAAGTTTCTAAGTTCTTATAAGTCATCGGGTTTTTCCAGGTCTTTATCAACTTTGTAGAAATCTATAGGTATATTATCATATTCATGACTCAGTCTAGACTGAAGAAATTGAACATGGTCAACACATACTACTGGCTTTGATCTTTGTTTGCAAATATTAGTAAAAATCATTTCTTTGATTCTTTGAAGGACTAATTTGAGCTCAGGGTACTTACTTGTACAGGAGATGTCCTTGCAAATCTGGTCTTGTAAGGTCTTCCAATAACTTTTTTGTCTTACGGTCTCTTCATGTATGCACTAGGATTTTGGGATTGGACCCAGTGAGTGGATAAATACGTGAACCCATATGTGAGAGAGTAATTCTGCGACTTGCCACTATTTTAAACAGTGCTAAATATGCACTTTGGGGTCATACCATCCATCGAACAATTGCACATCTTGAAAATCTATATTCATCTCTTATTTCAACTGATTCCTACTTTGGAATTGACATCAGATTGCTTGATTTGTATCTTCCCACTCCATAATCAAGGCTTTGTAAGTGGCCCGGAATTTAGCGGGGTTATCCTGCAAGGCTAAGTCAATAATTGTGATCCTTTGATCCGCCGCTATTTTTTCTTCCACATTGGTAAGAAAAATGTGTACCTTTGAGGTACCATCATATGTTGGGTGTTCTTTGATCTCGGTTCCAATCCATATCACTTCTCTGACAGTTGTGCATCATCTTGAGAATCATTTGTATGAGCCTTGCTACCAATTTTCAAATGATAATTTTGAATCCTCGTCAGCAGAGTGTATGCTTCTCCAAATTACCGATCCATCTGCAGTGGGATTTATGTAATCCGGTCTCGTTCCTGTTTTTATGGTGTATAATTGGTAAAGAGCATCAGATTCCATATTGTTGTCCATTGGTTCAGTGTATCTATGCCCTAAATATGAATCTAAGGGATGAACCACTTTAATCCCATACGCTTCAAACGCCATGGTGTCCTTCTTTATATCAATGATAGCATATTTTTCGTATTCCCAATCAATTCTAAGTAGAACAGGGTAGGGATACTTATCTCCCATGATTTAAATTACCTCGAAATTGATTATGGTTTTAACTCCTGCAACATCTATTTCTACATTTTCCATCCTTCCTACTGGGAAAATGCAGTACTGGTTTTCCATTCTCAACTAGATGGGGGAATACACTAACTGAGGTTTTCCCAAAGCTTCCCATGTATTTTTGGGTAGAATGTTGACATCGGATCCGAAATCTAGCATGACATACTTAATTTCAAAATCATCTAGTTGGGGTTCTAACCTAAATTATTTCCTTCTCCCACCTTTCCTCTTTGTATTCTTTGGGTATTCTTATCAAGGATGTTGGTCGTTATGATGGCTTCTGGGGTTCCCTCATTTCCCAGTATTAGGTACAAGGTGTTGCACAAATTCTTTGTAAGTTGATCATCCCCGAGGATATCAAAGAGAAATTGAAACTAGATATTGATTACATTTTTAGACTGCTAGGGGTGTCTCTTTGGAATCACAAGGTTTCTAGGTGTTGGTGATGAGGTAGGGGATTTCACAAGTTTAGGTTGAAAGGTGAATTTAGGGTAATTCTCCACTATTTCTAGAATAGGGATACTATTAAACATTTCTATTGCATCTTTGAAGAACAATATTTTTTTCAAAGGGTCATACCTGTCATCCTTGTGAGATGATTTCTGAATCTTGGGCTCATTGTTTGCATCTACCCCAAGTTTTTCTCCTCCATGAGTAATTATGTTGATTTTAGGTAGTTGTCCCTTGATTCCATTTTTCAGTTTTGAGCCTATTGTTGGCCCTTGGTTATGGATTAAGGAAGAAATCAAAGACGAAGGAAGAAGAAAGATGAAGTACAAAGAGCACAAAAGGCACATAAACTGAGAATGGGTCGAAGTGGTCAAAGAAGAAGAAAAGAAAGAGTGAAGTAAGAGAAAGTGAGTCACTAAAAGAGAAGATCAAGGAAGACAAATCAGTGAAGAAGATGGATCGGGGACAACTCAACAAGTGGAAAAATCCACCAACGGATGCTTTGGAGCACCTCGCGGGAAAGAAGCAAGAACAGGTTGGCGAAGACCTTAAGATATGAGTTGTGTGGGACCTAGGGTTTTGACACCTAGGGTTTTTGTATTTAGGGTTTTGACACTTAGGCCTCAGTCTAAGATTGTTTGAGAGCCATTGTAATGTATAAATAAAGGCCAAAAAGATTTGGGAAGGTTAAGGTTAAGGTTAAGGATCGTGATTATTGTTGTGGCGAGAGAGAAGTATTGTGTTGTAAGAGAATTCTTGTATTTTGGATCTTCAGCTGGGTGCTCATGGAGGGGAGAAAGAGAGAAGGAGAGAGATATCTGGAAGCTAAGTGTGCAGATAGAACTGCATATTTTCATATAATATATCAAGAAACGTAGTTCTTTGGACGTAGCCCTAGGGAGAGAGTGAACCACGTATATCTGGTTGTTTTGTGTGATTGATGATGTGTTATTTGTCATTTGATATATTGGTATTGCATTGTTGTGTTGGATCTGAGATATAACTTGCAAAGTAAGCTTAAGCGTGGTAAAGAATACCTAGATAGTTGTGTGTTGTTGTTCTGGATTCACTTTGCATTTCTTCTGGTTGTAGACACATGTATCCTGCAACCCCATCTTGCTACTTCGGGTGAGACTGCATCTACTTCGCAGGTGTTTCCGAAAGGGCCAATAGTTAGGGTTTATTAGTGCACTGTTAGAGTTGAACCCTGGGTCTTCCCCTGTGCCAACAAATGGTTCTTTTGCTAGGATGGGGATCTTCTTGAGGGAATGTCAAGGTGGTTTCCATCGAAGACAAAGATTCATAAGTGGATAGAAGAACAAGAAAGGGACTTCGCCGAAGCTCAGAACAAGAACCCTAGAATTAGTACCGAGGATTGGCTGGGAAGGTATATCTTTACTGATATACACGAGATTTTAATTGGAGGAGTTCATCGGGAGCTATACTAGTGGTTAGCCAGATTAGTAGATACTCAGTTTAAAATTAGATATAGACCACCTGTGGTTTGTGTTATCACATAGAGTTTTCAAGGGCAGCAGGTCGTCCAAGTTCGTGGTCTACACAGGAAGCATCCGAGAACAACATGCAGAGCAACTCATTTCTGGATTAAAATACAAATGGACATGTTGAATTTTATTAGCTGTGGAGATTCCAGGAGCATTCCATATTAATGGCCCCTAGGTATTCGGGATTTCAAAATTGCATGAAGTATAGTGCCATGAGAAAGGCCTAAGCTCGAAGTCCTAAAGTAGATCTCGACCATCGATTCGAAAAGGGAAGATATGATCCATTGATCTGAGGAGGGCATATTTGAGATGCTAATCGTAAATCCTCAACCAAGATCACAAGAACAATGGCCACAGTCCATTACGGGGACGCGATGTGCTCGGGCGATAATTTTCTTGAGCGGTCCCACAATTGAAGTCGTGGTTTGGAAAAAGTAATACGTGGCAAAAGGTGGTGGATTACAGGCTCAAAAGTAGTGTGAACCCAAACCACCTTTGAGTGTCCCCGCAATCACGTGTTTATATAGCATCCTATCTGAGAGAAGCCTGTGGCCGCCCCCTGGGCATTAAGTTGTGTTTCAATCCAGAGAAAAGGAAGTTAATGAAGTGAGGCGATAGTTGAGACCTCGTCTCACCCCATAAATGGAAAGCTAGAAAGGATTGGTAGAGGAGGTCTTGCGTCTAACAGGGGAAGGCATGCATAGAGGAGACTGCATGCACACTCTGACTAAGAAGACATAGGCATATGGCATTGGATGATAATCTCGAGCACACCTCTGTTGGGAGAATTTTTGAGTATATGTATGTAGTTTTGATATTTTGTGAGGGTCGATGGTCGAGCTACGCTCCCTTATTCTAAAGTTTTTATAAAGAACGTTGGTTATATGGTTATGTAATTCGATTTGAGACTTCTGGTTTAATGAAATTCAACTTCTTGTTTCCATGATTTATTGCCTCTGATACTGAATGTTCATGATTGAAGGATTCACATGGATTTTTATGACTCATTTGTAATGGATGTTAGATTATAGCTCGATTATAGTATTTTCGGTCTCTTGAACTCTGAATCCAAGAAGATCTTGTTTTCTGAGCTTTTCCTCCTTAGGTAGCTGGAAGACCTGTTGTCCAGAGGATACCTTTCATTTTATCCTCAATGTCTTCCTTCTGGTCACCCTTACTACAACTTACTGACTAAAGTTGAATCGAGACCTCATTTGTGAGTGCATGCTGGTCCAAATTTCTGAGTTAAAATGATATTATCCTAAGCCTGCACCCATTCGACCCCCTTTAAAATTGTTCACTGTGACACATAAACTAATGGGTACTAGGCTTACCTCTGCCGTAATACATAGGTGACTTCTGGTGCTAACAATTTTGGCAGCGTTGTCAGGGACGAATTGAATTTTTTCCCTGGGTAGAACGACAACGAACTTTTGATTCTGAAGGTGCTTCAGAAATCAAAACCTTTGAAATCAAAACTAAGGTGACTCCACTGTCTCAACTCCATTGCTTCAGTGTGGTTTCTTCTGGCTACACCTAGTAGCCCTTGGGAGAACACAACGATCATATCTGGTCTTTGATGGTGAACAAATACCAGAAACAATATTACTGCATATCTTTCACCTGGTGACTCCATGATTAAAGAATTGATTGGTGACTCCACTGGTTCAAAATGGAAAAAATCCTGTATCAGAGGTTTTCTCCTTTTGAATTTTCTGTTGTTTCTGGTTTTCCTAATGTTGTCCCTACTATGGATGAATGGGGAGATTATTTTCCCATATTTAGAGAGCATAAAGAGGACAACCATGTTCAACATCTTCGTGAGTTTCATGAACCCATGCATCAGTGGGAGATACATCATGAGGATGTATTATTAAAAATGTTCATGTTCTCGTTAGCAAGGGATACTCGTGAATGGTATCATTCCTTACCCCCTGCTAGTATTTCCTCCCTAAGGGAATTTCATGCAACATTCAATAGGCGTTGTCAAAAGTATTATTCCTCTGAGCTAATCTATCATAACTATTGTGAGGAGTATAGAGATGATGTTTGGGACATAGTTCATTCTTACGAAAGCTGTGAGGATGAGGAACATCCCCCGAAGGAGTTGATGGAGCTGGTACAATCACTTTCTACAAGTACAGAGGAATTAAATGAAGATTTTTCTCCCCGCTCTTACGAAGAAAATGCAGAGGATATTCCAGTCCTGGAAACATATGTTCTTGGAAACCCTACTTATGATGAAGAATTGATGTCGGATACTAACCAAGAACAAAAATGTTTTGACAGATATCCCAGCGAAGACGAAGAAGAGAAGAGCTCTTCCATGGTTCTTGTTTATAGTGATTGTGAAACTGATCTTGGGGAGAGCCATGAAGGAGAAAAGGAGGAGCCACATCTCTCAACTATATTGGCTCATAATTTTTCCCCTTTCAATTTCTCATCCATATATGGTTATGCACATCCAGTGATGGCTATAAATGAATGGTATGATTATCTTCCAAGATTCAGAGGAAGCAAGCATGACCATCTCGGTGAGAACTTATTAAAATTTCATGTATGCATGCTTGAACATGGCATCTTTCACGAGGATGTATGGATCAATATGTTCAATGTTTCTCTAGAAGAAGACGTTCTTGGATGGCGTCTATCTCCCCCTGCTGCTAGTATCCATTCTTTGAAGGATTTTTACAAATGTTTTAATTTGTATTACGGGAAGATTTACCCGGCTCATCTTATTTTTGATGATTATTGTAAGAGGTTTGCAGTCCACATTCGGAAGATGATAGAGTGTTCCTCATGTGATGAGTCTGGTGAATATCTGATTGAGAGAGAAAGAAAGGATGAAAGTGAGTATTTTGCAAATACAGATGAAAATTTTTCTCTCTATTTCCCAAGAAGAAGTCCTTCCAGATATGATCGATGATATCACTGATGATGGCATAACTATGTATGCATTATTTTCCACCCCTAGTACACCTGATGTCTTAGATTTAAAAGAAGAAATGGTTGAAGAAAATAATCAATATATTGCTCTTTTCTCTTTGTAAGATAAAAGAGTTATGCGTGCACCTACCCCTGAAGAGTATTCAAAAGAAGAAATCATAGGCTGCCAATTTTCTTATGAAAGTGAAGGCTCCTACCAAAAGAAGCATGATAGAGAGAAAGAGCCATCCTTGGATACACATGAAGAGACTTCTTTCTCTAAGATAGCATATGTTTTCAGAGAAGACGAAGAAGAAAAGGAGCAACAAAAGTGGAAGTTTATCTCATGTCCAGAGCCTGTAAGTGAGCAGCCATCGTCTAAGGTCAGTCAACCTACATCAACCTCTCATCCATCTCTTCCTACCAGAGATATTCAACCATGCATGAGTAGCTATGTGAAAGAGTAGGCTGCCTGTTATAAATTTTATGGAGTTTTCCGCTTGGCCTATGAGCCTATGAAGGAATACATGGAGTTGTATTTCCTTCATGTTTTAAAGCCGCTCAGCTTTATCCTAACCTCAACATTAGGAGGAAAGATGAAGGATGTAACCTCTCTGTTGCCATAGTTTCATCATCTATTACTAACAATGGGCAGAGTGAAGGAGCTTCAAGTTAGGAAGTTACTTGAATGGTTATGGTGGAAGTTTGCTTTCACCTAGCACTATGTAAAAAATCAATTAGTATAGGAATGTACATAAATAATCTCCTTTAGAGCCCATGCATTTTTCTTTCATTTTTAGGATAGTGTGATTGTCGGCCTTTAATCCTCAGTAGGATGTTTTTTGAGAATGACTCCATAGCCCAATGCAGAAGGCGACTGGAACTACTTGTTCTTGGAAGCTCATTGGGAGCATGCCATCCCTTGTGGAGCCAAATGTTATCACATGTAGTTGTCAAGGGCAGCAGGTCATCCAAGTTCGTGGTCTGCATAGGAAGCGTCCAAGCGCAGCATGTAGAGAAGCTCATCTCGGGCTTAAAATACAAACAAATAGGTTGAATTTTTTCAGCATGGAGATTCCAAGATCATTCGAGATTAACGACCCCTCGGGTATTCAGGATTTCAAAATTGCATGAAGTATAGTGCCATGAGAAAGGCCGAAGCCCGAAGCAGATCTCGACCGTCAATTAAAAAATGGAAGATCTGATCCATTGATCTGAAGAGGGCATATTTGAGTCGTTGATCATAAATCATTTCCCAAGATCACAAGATCGACGACCAAAGTCCATTGTGGGGACGCGACATGCTTGGGCGATAATTTTCTTGAGCGGTCCCGCAATTGAAGTTGTGGTTTGGAAAAATTAATACATGGAAAAAGGTGGTGAATTGCGGGCTCAAAAGTAGTGTGAACCCAAACCACCTTTGAGCAGCCCCATAATCACGCGTTTATATAGCATCCTATCCGAGAGCAACATGTGGCCACCCCCTGGGAATTAGGCCACGTTTCAATCCCGAGAAAAAGGAAGTTAATGAAGTGAGGCAACAATTGAGACCTCGTCTCACGCCATAAATGGAAATCCAGAAAGGACTGGCAGAGGAGAGCTTGCATCTGACAGGGGAAGGCATGCATAGAGGAGATTGCATGCGCAGTCTGATTAAGAAGACACAGGCGTATGGCATTGGACAAAAGCTCGAGCATGCCTCTGTTGGGTGAATTTTTGAGTATATGTATGTAGTTTTGATATTTTGTGAGGGTCGATGGTTGAGCTACGATCCCGTATTGTAATTTTTTTATAAAGCACATTGGTTATATGGTTATGTAATTCGATCCGAGACTTCTAGTTTAATGAAATTCAACTTCATGTTTCTATGTTTTATTGCCTCTAATACTAAATGTTCATTATTGAAGGATTCAGATGGATGTTTATGATTGAGTTGTAATGTATGTTAGATTATATCCTAGTTATAGCGTTTTCAGTCTCCTGAACTCCGAATCCAAGAAGATCTTGTTTTTGTTGATACTAAGAGGGGGGTGAATCAGTATCAAGTACAATTTAAAACCTTTTTCAACTTATACTTAAACCATTCAATTATATCCAATTATCAATGAACAATAGTATAAGAGTTACACCAATACACCACAATAAACCATGCACAATATATGAGAAATAATCAGTAGTTATTGTTCAAGGGAAGTAATGACTTCCAGAGGTAGCTACAACTTCCAAATGTAAAGGGAGGGATAAACCTACAAGAGGAAGATACAATCCTCCAATATCAAGAGAGAGTTGAACTCTCCATCCTTTCCCCTTCCTTCCATTTAAGAATATATGAGAGATAATAAAACTTTACATTAAATCATCACCATCAACCAATCATCACATAGAACCTGATAATGCTTCCTGAGACTTCTTCAATTTCTGCAATTCTTCAATTTTTGGATTACTTTGATCCTATAGATAATATTACTCAATGTATTCTCTGAAACTCCTCCAAGTTTCACTCCTTTAATCCTCCCCAAAAATAATTTATAGAGAGAATGGTAGACCTTGTTCAATTCTGGTTTATTCAGGAGACCGAACTTGTACAGAATGCCCCGAGCTCAATATTTAACATATGATTCTGAAACTTGCACAAACAAAACTATAGTTTGTAATATTTAAAATGAAATTTGTCCCATGCCATTTGGATTCTCGATGACGAAGTTATGATTTTTTTACCCAGAACACTTGCTTATTGACTAGCTTCAGGACTGGTCACAAACCCTATCTTCCACAGAGTGTATCTCCATAATTATAGTGAATCAAGAGCTGAAATTCTTACCACAGTTACCTTAATATGTCTTCTTGATACCATATGAATTTCACCATCTGAATCGTTCTAGAAAAGAAGTTATAGCAAAAATGGTAAGATGACCTGAAAATAACATACCTTAGAACACATCACCAAAAGACTTCATCCTCCCTTGAAATCTGGCCTTCTTTACTTCTGATTTCCTCTTAAATTCGACTTATGTATCAAATGAATGTATAATGATATTTATTTATACCATTTATGTCACTTCCTTTTAACATTAGGGCCGACTTGACAATTTCTTATTTTGTAATTCTTTTCTTTAATTATCTTCAAGGCCTACATGTACTTCCTTCTTCAATTCACTTTGTCATCTTCAAAAAATCATTTCTCCTCAACCATGAGGATCCATGTGATGTGCCACATACCACTAGAAACAACATGATGTATACTATCCATCCATGGGTCTTGTATCTACATGTGCATTTTCCTTCATGTCCAAATACCCTCATTAATCTTATGGTCCAAAAACCATGACTAGGGTTGACATCAATGACAACAACCAATCTTCCAGCAATCTCCCCCTTTGTCATTGATGGAAACACTCATGCTCCCCCTATCATCATGATCCCAATTTCTCTCCCCCTTTTACATCAATGGCAAAGGGTAGGGCTTCTCCCCCTGAGTTTAATGGCAAAAGGTAACTCTCTTCTTTGGGGCTTCTCCCTCTGAACATATGGCACTCAATAGTACTTCATCCTTATTTTTGGTCTTTGGGACTTTTTCTTCCTTGGAATCATTTTGTGTGGCTTCTGTCTTCTCTCTCTTCTTCATGTCTAGGATGTATATGTTGCTCAGTATTCTTGTTGCAGTTGCATCCAATCTTCCTGAGTTATTTTCTCTGATTTTACATTTTCGGGAGTCAAACGTAAGAGTGTATCCTTGATCACACATTTTACTAACAATGAGTAGATTATGCTTCAAGTATTCAACCAATAGGACATTCTTTTCTTTTACATTTTTTCTTCGAAGTTCTACTACACCTTCTCCAAGTATTTTGGCAGATGAGTCATCTCCAAGTGCAACATTACCACCCTTTCTCTTTCAGCTAATGAATTTGTCTTGATCCCCGATCATGTGTGAAGAACATCCACTGTCTATGTACCATTCATCTCCTTCTTTACATTCTTCAGTGGTCAATGCTATTTGACAATCTTCATTGTTTGGAATCTCTTTCCTTCTCCATACTGTGGTTGGCATAGGGACATCTTCATTCATATATCTGCAATCTTGTGCTTTGTGACCAAGATAATTACATTTGTAGCATGCAATATTTT
>ML777974.1:178911-232484 GCA_009831015.1 Picea engelmannii
GATTTCACTGAATCTGTCAATCCATCCAGGATGGTATCTATTGCCAATTTGTTGTTACTTTTTGCTTCCTTCTGAGCTGCAGTCTTTGGTTTCTTCAAAGCACTGTATCCTGAAGAAACTGAGAACCAAACATCTGCCCCAAGATATTTCAAGTAAGTTTCCATTCTATTACTCCAATATTCAAAATTTCTTCCATCAAATGGTGGAATCCCATTTGGATTTTTGTCTTCCATTTCTTCTTAGGATCTTCCTTGTAGTGGTTAAACTATACTGAAGGTAACCCGCTCTGATACCAGTTGTTGATACTGAGAGGGGGGTGAATTAGTATCAAGTACAATTTAAAACCTTTTTCAACTTATACTTAAACCATTCAATTATATCCAATGAGAAATGAACAATAGTATAAGAGTTACACCAATACACCACAACACACCATGCACAATATATGAGAAATAATAAATAGTTATTGTTCAAGGGAAGTAATGACTCCCAAAGGTAGCTACAACTTCCAAATGTAAAGGGAGGGATAAACCTCTAAGACGAAGAAAAAATCCTCCAATATCAAGAGAGAGTTGAACACTCCATCCTTTCCCCTTCCTTCCACCCAAGAATATATGAGAGATAATAAAACTTTACATTAAATCATCACCATCAACCAATCATCATATAGAACTTGATAATGCTTCCTGAGACTTCTTCAATTTCTACAATTCTTCAATTCTTGGAGTACTCTGATCCTATAGATAATATTACTCAATGTATTATCTGAAACTCCTCCAAGTTTCACTCCTTGAATCCTCCCCAAAAAGAAGTTATAGAGAGAATGGTAGACCTTGTTCAATTCTGGTTTATTCAAGAGAACGAACTTGTACAAAATTCCCCACGCTCAATATTTAACATCATATTCTGAAAATTTCACACAAGAAAATACAGTCTGTACTCTTTCCAATGAAATTTGTCCCGTGTCATTTGGATTCTCGATGAAGAAGTTATGATTGTTTTACCCGGAACACCTGTTTATTGACTAGCTTCAGGACTGGTCCCAAACACTATCTTCCACAGAGTGTATCTCCATAATTATAGCGAATCAAGAGCTGAACATTTTACCACAGGTACCGTGATATGTCTTCTCAATACCATAGCAATTTCACCATCTAAATCGTTCTAGAAAAAAAGTTATAAAAAAAATGGTAAGATGACCTGAAAATAACATACCTTAGAACACATCACCAAAAGACTTCATCCTCCCTTGAAATCCGACCTTATTTACTTCTAATTTCCTATGAAATTCGACTTATGTATCAAATGAATGTATAATGATATTTATTTATACCATTTATGTCACTTCCTTTTAACATTAGGGCTGACCTGGCAATTTCTTATTTTGTAATTCTTTTCTTTAATTATCTTCAGGGCCTACATGTAACATGTACTTCCTTCTTCAATTCACTTTGTCATCTTCAAAAATTCATTTCTCCTCAACCATGAAGATCCACATGACGTGCTACATACCACCAGAAACAACATGATGTATATTATCCATCCATGGGTCTTGTATCTACATGTGCATTTTCCTTCATGTCCAAATACCTTCATCAATCTTGTTGTCCAAAATCCATGACTAGGGTTGACATCAATGACAACAACCAATCTTCCAATAGTTTTCTGAGTTTTTCCTCCTTAGGCTATTGGAAGACCTATTGTCTAGAGCATACCTTTCATTTTCTCCTTAATTTCTTCCTCCTGCTCACCCTTACTACAACTTACTGACTAAATTTTAATCGAGACCTCATTTGCGGGTGCATGTTGTTCCAATTTTCGGAGTTAAAACAATATTATCTTGATCCTGCACCCATTCGAACCCCTTTAAAATTGTTCATTGTGACACATAAATTGATGGGTACTGGACTTACCTCTGTCGAAATCCAAAGTTGACTTCTAGTGCTAATAGTTTGGATGTCGACGTTGATCAAGAAGGTCAAGAGAGTTCATAACATTGTGTCAAGAGCAGTAGATCACTAGTTTGATAGCACTATCGGAGGGTGCATTACTGAGTTTTCTATTGACAGAGTAGAGTCATAGAGCCAAGAAGAGAGATATTTCTTTAAGGGACCTAGAGGAAATTTTTTACACTTTTTGAAGTTGAAGATCAAGATGATATTGCATGAGAATAACATCTTGAATATACAGTAATCGGTTGGATTGAAAATCTGATGTTCAATAACTCAAACAAAAACAACGACACAGAGGTTGGACACACGCGCAATAGGAGAGAATTCAGACAGGTTCCTCTAGTGAACCTATTTGAGCAGAGTCACGAGCCACTGGCATAGGACGAAGGGTTCTACAGTGGGGAAGAATAAGAGCTATTGAATGAGGAATATTCAGAGTCTGTTAGGGAAGATGAGAGGAAGACTGAAGAACCTCGCCGAGAACAATCAGTAACTTTAGGGACTGCACCTACCGTCGAAGTAAGTACTACAAGTCCTCTTGTTGTTTTAGCAGCATTAAGTAACTAGAGTAGTCAGAGTTATTAGAGAACTCAGAGCACTGTTACCAGCGGTTCAGTACATACTCAGTTAAGAAACCTAGGAAGATCTATGGCAGATGAAATGAGGTTACCTATGTTTAGAGGAGATGGATCTGAAGATCCCGATCAACATTGGTTCTTATGCGAAGCTGTATGGATTATTAAGCAAGTCAATGACAAAGTTGTTAAGAGAGCTCGGTTTAGTACTACCTTGAGAGACCACACACTGAGATGGTACATGAAGTTTTTTAAAGGAACTGCATAGCCTAAACCTTTGAACGATATCAAGACCGTTTTGAGTTCATAATTCAAAAACCCAATTCAGAGTCATAGTGCATTATAGAACTAAAAGAAATCAAGCAGAGAGTAGCTGAACCTATTTGGGAGTTTGATCATAGGTTTAAGACCTTGACAGGCCAATTGATTTTTCAGATTCCAGATGAGCAGAATAAGGAATGGTTCATTGCTTCCCTCTTACCACACATCAGAGTTCCTCTAATGAAAAAGAAGGTCGCTTCGCAAGATGAGGCACTAGATATTGCCATGAAACTAGAATCAACCCCTATGGGAGAATCCAGCTTAGGTATGAGTCAAATTTTGAGTCATCTAAATAACTTATCTCTGCAGGTCAAAGATATGAAGAAAGAAAAGGGAAAAGATAAAAGAGAATACATCTGGTGTATTGTATGTAAGTCAGAGGGCCATGACAAGGAGCATTGTCCCCTATTTAATGAGTACTTGGTCTCTAGAGCTTTGATCCCTTTGAAGCAGGTTACTCTACCCTAGTGTGAGGTATGTATAAATAGACATTGCCCTAGTGAATGTTATTACATGCAAAAATATGTCCAGAATCCTACCAATCTTTACTGCACATTCTGTAAATCTATGGGGCATGATGAGAAGGACTATAGGGCTTATGAAATCTTGCATGAAAGTTCAAGGGAGACATACAAAATTCAAGGAGAGATGTAATAGGAGGGAAATGCTACGCAATTTAATTCCCCAGGAAGAGGAAACTTCAGCCCTCGTGGTGGATTTAGAGGAAGAGGACAAGGAGGAGGCATGGGTCAAGGTCGAAGTCAAATCATTTGTTATAACTTCTCCCAACCAGGTCATTTGGCAAGGGACTGATAGAACCCTTGTACCACTTGCAGCTACTGCAACTCATTTGAACATGTTATTGAATATTGTCCATTATTGTTGGTGAAACTTCAGGAAATATGGGGTGGAAACCAACAAGTGTAGTTGATATCAGTGGAACCTCTTGGAGAGGATCTCAGAGTCATTGTTATCACTAGAGGAGGCGCTTCTATAGGAGAAGACATGGTGACCCTAGGAAAGACTGCAGAAGGATCAAGGATTAGAAGAGCTACAAAGAAGACACAGTTGTTTGATCCAAGGAAGGAAAAGAAGACGTTTGAAGAGGCAAGAAGATAATTTGCAAGAGAACATGCTTCTTCATCTAAGACACAACCATAAGTGAGAGAATGTGGAATGCCTCTGGCATTCAATCAGTCTAGCTCGCCTGGAGAAGGAAAAGAGGTAAGAAAGCTTATGGATTTCTTATATACTTTCATTAATTTGATTAAGGATGAAAGAGTTGTGCAAGAACTACAACACTTGATCAGACAGTATGAGATAGGAAGGGTAGATCCTCTGCTGAATACAAAATTACATCAATTATCTAGAAAGAGAAGGACAAACAAGGAACTACACCTTAATGCTCAGATTGGAGACTATGACATAGATTATGTGGTCCTCGACTTGGGATCATAAGTCAATGTTATGACAAAGCAAACATGGGCACTAATGGGAAAACCTAAGTTGATTTACTCTCCTATCAGGCTCGAGATGGATAATCAACAGGCAATAAGCCCCTTTGGGAGACTAGAGCATGTCCCTATGGACATCAACGGGGTAAGGACGTTTGCAGACTTTGAAGTGATTGAGATAGTTGATGACAATTGTCCTTATCCTGCGCTATTGGGCATTGATTGGGCTTTCCACAATTCAACTATTGTTGACTTAAAGAAAAGAAGAATGACATTTGAAGGTGATGGCCTTAGGCTCATTACACCTTTTGATCCCGATGAAGGTCGCAGATACACATAACCTATCAAAGAAGAAGACCATTCTTATGAACTAGAGAATATATATAAATTAACAACAAGACAACATGATTACATTAATCCTACGACAAGTAAAAATTTAAGCTGGAGAAGTAAAAGTGCATGCTCATCAGATTCAGAAGAAGCATTGGAGAATTGGAAGAATAGAATATATGAAGTTTATGCGTGGAGGTGTGCCTAATTAACCAGGTAGGTTCACTGGATTGGCACATAAGTAAGTAATCTTCCCACATTTGATGGTGTAAATCATTTAGAAACATGCTTATTGGAATTTGAAGAAATTGTACCACTACAACAGAGGTTTTTGGCATTGGATCAAGCCTTGAAAGAAACGCCAACAAGATGGTGGGGAACACACAAGAAGAACATCGCAGAGTGGCTACAATGTCACACTTTGATGACAATGCACTTTTCAGACCAAGTCGAAGGTTGTGAAGTTCAATACATAGGTCAGAGTTGTCTGAAGGACCATGTGCAAAGTTACGAAGAGGCATGGAGTAGCATTCCTAAAGAACAATGGGTGCATAAGTTCATTAACACTTTGGATACTACGCCTATCAACTGGTATCTTCAAGCAGGACTGCACCTCACCACTTTAGATTGGTACAATATGACTTGGAACTTTATATCTACATTTTTATTTGAAAGTCAGTACCCCACACTAGATTAGGCTTTACAAGTTGTAAGACAGAAAGTCTTTGAGGAGGCACCTAACCTCCCTTTGGAGCAAGAATAAGATGAATGGAATGCACCTCTTCATAAATTACAGGGTTGTTACAATATCAATGCTGATGAAGATGATGATCCTAGGAATGTGAACACCTCAGAAACTGAAGGACAGAGAGACATATAAGGGCCAGGGATTGAACTACCTTCCATTGGACAACCAATTAAAATCAAGAAAGTTAATATTGGAATAGAGCAAGAACCTAAGTTGGCCAACGTTGGATATTATTGGGATGATACCACCATTGATAAGATTACAGAATTATTGCATGAATATCAGGACTTGTTTCCAACCAAGTTCACAGACATGAAGGGCATTAAAGTGCTCATGGGAGAAATGAAGATCCCTTTGAAACTAGATGCAAGGCTAGTCAAGCAGAGACCCTACAGACTGAATCCCAAGTATAAGCAAAAAGCTAGGATTGAATTAGACAGAATGTTGGAAGCAGGAATCATAGAACCTCTTGAAGAATCAAAATGGATTAGCCCTATGGTGGTTCAGGATAAGAATTCAGGAGAGATCAGAATCTATATAGATTTAAGGAAACTGAATGATGCATGTTTGCATGATCCATTCCCTACATCATTTACTGATGAAGTGTTAGATAATGTAGGAGGACAAGAAGTTTACTCCTTCACAGATGGATTTTCAGGTTATCACCAGATCAAGATTGCTAAGGAAGACAAACATAAGACCACATTTTCAACAGAATGGGGTTCTTTCCAGTACATTGTGATGCCTTTCAGATTGAAGAATTCACCAACCATATTTTATAGGGTGGTGGTTGAAGCATTCAAGGAAGTTTTACATAAATGTTTGGAAGCATATTTTGATGATTGGATTGTTTTTAGCTTATTGAAAAATCATATTGAATGTTTGAGACTAATGTTGGATAAGTGTAGGAAATGTCAAAATGCATTGAACATGAAGAAGTGCATATTCCTTTCATATTTTGGAGTATTACTAGGACACATTGTATGTAAGTAGGGGTTGTTGGTAGATCCTTCCAAGATTTCCATCATTGTTGATCTACCTCCCCCTACTTAGGTTAGACAGTTGCGCACTGCATTGGGACATACTGGATACTATAGAAATTTTATCAAGGGATGTGCATAGATAACAACACCCATGGAAAATATTTTAAATAAAGATCTCCAGTTTCAATGGTTAGAGGAATTCCAGTAGAGCTTCGACACACTAAAGCAGAAAATGGTTATGACGCCTATTCTGGTTTTCCCATATTGGAGTAAGGAATTCCACACATCCATGTCAATGCTTCATCTATTGCATTAGGAGCAGTGTTATCACAACTAGGAGAAGGATATATTGACCACCCGCTATCCTTTGCTAGCAAGAATCTCTCTACAACTAAAATAAACTATACCACCACCAAAAGAGAAGGATTAGCTATAGTGTATGTGTTTCAGAAGTTTCAACACTACTTGTTGGGAGGACATTTTAAGATGTTCACTGATCACTCTGTGTTGAAATACTTAGTCAACAAGCCAGTGTTGGGGGGAAGAATATGTAGATGGCTATTGTTATTCTAGGAATATGATTTTAAGATTGTGGTCAAGCCAGGAAGAATGAACAAGGTACCTGGACACTTGTCTAGGTTAGAACATGGAGAGGAATGTACTAGTTTGGAGGATACACTACCATATGCACAGTTGTTGACCATCAGAAAAGTTGATGATCACTTCGCTGAGATAGTCCAATTTCTATCTACAGGAATGGCACCCCACGAGTATACAATCATTCAGAAAAAACAACTGGTATTTCACGTTGCCGATTTTTCACTTATAGCTGGACAACTATATAAGATGGGACCAGATGAGATTTTGAGGAGATGTGTTATGGAGGTAGAAAGACCACTGATTCTGGAAGAATCACATGAAGGCATTGCAGGAGGATATTATGCAGGGAAAGAAACAATGCAGAAGGTTCTTAGAGCTGGCCTCTGGTGGCCCATTTTACACAAATATGCTAAGGAATTCTACAGAGCCTGCGATGTATGCCAAAGAGTTGGAAAACCTTCCAGAAGATATGAGATGCCTTTAGCACCTCAACTAACTTTACAGGCATTTGAGAAATCGGCCATTGATTTTGTGGGACCTATCAACCCACCGAGAAAGCACACAGGATMTCGATACATCATCACTATGACATAATATTTGATCAGATGGGCAGAAGCAAGAGCAGTTAAGGACTGTAGTGCAACCACAACTGCGCAATTCATAATTTATGATATCATAACCTAATTTGGATGTYYAAAGATCCWTATGAGCGATCAAGGTACACATTTTATTAATAATACAATTGAAGCCTTGACTCRGGAATTTGAAGTTCACCATCAGAAGAGCACACCATACCACCCACAAGAAAATGGTACAGTCGAAGATTTCAATAATATCTTGGAGACAACGYTAAYGAAGTTTTGCAGTGTGAACAGAGATGATTGGGATCTGAGAGTGCCAACAGTGTTATGGGCTTATCGAACCACTTGAAAAAAKATGAAAATGGAGACTCCATTTAAGTTAGTTTGTTAAGTAAAAAATATCTTAATACAAAATCACCAAAACGGATATATAAGAAGAATATGAAAAACCGCCACTTTATTATATCAAACCCTTGAGKWAGGGAAACACCATACAATGGATCCTATTATGGAAKGGATCCTCTCCTGTTCACTTKCCTCTTCGAGGGGGCATCCTCCTATTGAACTAACACTCAAATACAATACTTCTCTTCATATACCATTACATTGCTTGAACCCCTTTATATAGTGYTACCATCACCTAAGAAAATTYTAGAGGAGGAATCTTCTAGAAGTAGAACCTTCTAAGAAGTCATCTTACATTTATTATATCTAATTACYCATTTATTATATCTAACTACCATAGTGGGMCTTATTTAATAATATAGTGGACCTAGTCCACCTTACATTGAATGGCCTCCACTATTATCACTATGGGYCCTCTAGCCCCCCCCACTACCTCTCTAGCTACCTTACATTCCATCCCCCTTATGAAAGCATTGTCCTCAACGCTTGATGTACAACCATACACCAGGGTCCCATGGATAAGTGTTGACCATATTGCTAAAGTAGACTAGAGAACCAGGGTCCCATTGAGAAATGGAAGCCACCATGTTGAAGTAGTCCAATCACCATTATAAACCAGGGACCCATGTCCAAGTGCTCATGTGAACTCCACACAAAGGATATCGGCAACCAATAACCAACAGAAAATGATGCTCCTAATACTGAAACCTATCATGTGGATCCAAATAAGAATATCCAACCACATAGTGGGAAAAGGTCAACGTTGAATCTGGAAGGAGCAATACCATTGTAGAATATGCAGGCTGGATGTTGGTAATTATAACTAACTCTTGATGTGAGACATTGATGTTCTCTACAGAAGGTGGAGTAGAGTCATCAAATAAAATATGGAAGTGGTTGTCATCTCAGAAATGACAACTATCCATATACCAATCATCACAATCGGCCTCAAAATCATGTCAAACATATATTTCTTGATTATATTCATCCCTGAGGTCTTCCATAAGAAATATCTCCTACATTTTATCTAAAGAATCTTGAATACTACGAAAACTATCATTAAGGCCATCTGCAAGGTCATGCAATCTAGCATCTAATGTGTCATACAATTGAGATTTGAATGCTACTGTGATTTGTAGAATTTCTTTGAGGGTTTGAGAGGAAATAGACATATGAGAACCCTATGAACTCTTTGGTCCCGCAGCCATCATGAAAAAACCCAAAAAATAGAACAATAATTTACGGCAGAAAATCGTGGTTTTTTCTGGAAAAACCCTAAAAAACTATTGAATTTAAAATGCTCATAACTTCACTTCCCGGACTCCGTTTTGATTGATTTATTTTTTGAAATGGGGTGAAATTGTGAGAGGAACTCAGATCTGTAATTTGTTTGTACAAATTCATCCTCCAGCTGCTACAAAAATTAAAAAAAAAAATCATGCCGCCGTCTGCGGAAAAAAACCCTGAAAATTTTGCAAATTTTAAACTTCAATATCTTGACTTCCCGGACTCCATTTCAGACGATTTGTTTTTTTCAAATTGGGTGTTTTTATGAGAGGAAATCAGATATACAACCTGTTTCTGCAAATTTTGAACATAAATATACCAAAAATTTATGGAATGTCCCGGCCCTCTTTTTTCTTCTCCGAAAATAAAATCTGCAAAAATAAAAAATATTTGTCCACAATGTCTGCCAAGGAAAGTGCTCTGATACCACTTGTTAAGTACCAAATACCTGAATAAAAGATCACCACAATAGATATATAATAAGAATATGC
Organism: Picea engelmannii; assembly: GCA_009831015.1. Lineage (NCBI taxonomy): Eukaryota > Viridiplantae > Streptophyta > Pinopsida > Pinales > Pinaceae > Picea > Picea engelmannii. The sequence goes on from ML777974.1 coordinate 188,639, forward strand.
AAAACCGTCACTTTATTATATCAAACCCTTGAGGTAGAGAAACACCATACAATGGATCCTATTATGGAAGAGATCCTCTCCTGTTCACTTTCCTCTTCAAGGGGGCATCCTCCTATTCAACTACCACTCAAATACAATACTTCTCTTCATATCTCATTGCATTGCTTGAACCCCTTTATATAATGCTACCATCACCTAAGAACATTCTAGAGGAGGAATCTTCTCGAAGTAGAACCTTCTAAGAAGTCCTCTTACATTTATTATATCTAATTACCCATTTATTATATCTAACTACCATAGTGGGCCTTATTTAATAATATAGTGGACCTAGTCCACCTTATATTGAATGGCCTCCACTATTATCACTATCGTCCCTCTGGGCCTCCCCACTACCTCTCTAGCTACCTTACATTGTTTATGGTATAGAAGTAGTGGTACCTATGGAATATTTGGCTCCCAGCTTAAGAATTGCAGCATTTACAGGTATGGATGACACAGGTGATTTTCAAGATAGGCTTGTGTAGTTGGTGGAACTAGAGGAAGACAGGTTCATTGAAGGATTTTATCGGTAGGTACAAAAAGAACGAGAAAAGGCCTACCATTACAAACATATCAAGAAGAAAGAATTTAAGCAAGGAGATCTAGTATTGGTATAAGACAACAAGTCCATGAAGCATCCAGGGAAGTTCAGGACACATTGGCTTGGGCCATATTAGGTTGTATATGTTACAAAAGGAGGATCTACGCAGTTGAAGACTCTTAATGGAGAATGGAAGGAAGGTTTAGTAAATGGGAGCTGGTTGAAATTGTATTATGACAACCAACTACCTCACAGCTCTCAGTAAAAACAGAGGGAGAAGGGTCTAGGTACCAGGTGCAGTTGAAACTGGGTACCAGACATAGAAAATATAGTATGCACACAACAGGGAGGGACATAGCAGAAAGAACAGGCTGCTCTGCACAATTTGCAGTCGAAGTGATACCGAAGGTTCAACTCTGCAGTGACTCAGGACGAGTCACAAGTGAGTGTTGCGGGCCTTTTGGCCCTTGGTTATGGATTAAGGAAGAAATCAAAGATGAAGGAAGAAGAAAGATGAAGTACAAAGAGCGCATAAGGCACATAAACTGAGAATGGGTCAAAGTGGTCAAAGAAGCATAGATGAAGGAGAGAAGTAAGAGAAAGTGATTCATTTAAAGAGAAGATCAAGGAAGATATATCAACGAAGATTATGGATCGGGGACAACTCAACAAGTGGAAAAATACACCAACGGATGCTTTGGAGAACCTCGTGGGAAAGAAGGAAGAACAAGCTGGTGAATCCCTTAAGATACGGGTTGCGTGGGACCTAAGGTTTTGACACCTAGGGTTTTGGTATTTAGGGTTTTGACACTTAGGCCTCAACTAATGTTGTCTAAGAGTCATTGTAATTTATAAATAAAGGCTAAAAAGAGTCGGGAAGGCTAAGGTTAAGGTTAAGGATCGTGATTATTGTTGTGGCGAGAGAGAAGTATTGTGTTGTAAGAGAAATATTGTATTCTGGATCTTCAACAGGGTGTGAATATCAACCCTACAGATGGGTGAGAAGGGAGGGGAGAAAGAGAGGAGGAGAGAGAGATTTTCAAGTTAAGTGCGCAAATAGAACTGTATGTTTTCATATAATATATATCAAGAAATGTAATTCTGTGGACGTAGCCCTAGGGAGAGGGTGAACCACGTATATCTAGTTGTTTTGTGTGATTGATGATGTGTTATTTGTCATTTGATATAATTTTATTGCATTGTTGGGTTGGATCGAAGATATAACTTGCGAAGCAATATTAAGCATGGTAAAGAATACCTAGATTAATGTGTGTTGTTGTCATGGATTCACTTTGCATTTCCTCTGGTTGTAGACACCTATGTCCTACAACCCCCTATTGGTACTTCGAGTGAGACTGCATCTGCTTCGCAGGTGTTGCCGAAAGGGCCAATAGTTAGGGTTTGTTGGTGAGTTGTTAGAGTTGAACCCTGGGTCTGCCCCTGTGCCAACACGTATGAAGTTAGATCCTCGTTGGAAAACATGATCTTCCCATTTTGCAATCAATTCTGGGCACTCTTCATTTTCATGTCTGTTAGTTATACAGTGAGAGAACCATGTCCTTCTTGGGTGAGGTAAATCTTTGGCCAAGTGACCTTGTCCATTTATTGCTCCTCTGAATCCACCTCTGCCCCCACCTCCCTGGCCTCTTCCAGGTCCTTGGGGAGTTTCATTGATTCTGAATTTTGTTCGATCTAATTTCTCAACAAGCACATCCAACTCTCTATATTGATTTGTAGCATGTTTTATAGATGTGAATAATTCAAAATGTATTGTATTGGGTGAAATCATATACTTTTGCATGATAGGACATTGCCTCAACGCATGCCCATGTTTCCGACAAATCTCACAATAATTAGCTGGCTGAGATGTTTGATTTCCTGGAAAGGCATGGTATAACCCTGGTGCATGGAATGGTGGAGTCACAGATACTTTTTCAACTCCTCCTATTGGTCCTATAGAGGGTCCCATCAGATTTTGAGGAGGTCCCATTCCCCTCATGCATGAACATTCATTTTCCATATTCCCCTCTTTGTATCATCTTGTGCACCAAAACTGAGGTCATCTTTGTCTTGGTATAGTTCATTCTTGAATCGTCTCCATTAGTTTCGATATTTATTCTTGGAGTTGCAACAAATTTGCGTCCACTAGAGGTTTGGTCCCCCTCAAACTCCCTGGATAACCTTCCATGGATTTGACTTTCATCGACTGTTCCAAGGCATATGTTAATGTGGCTATCCACTGTTGTGTTAGATGAATTCTCATTAGAGGTAGTATTCCTTGGATGTACCATTCCCTCTAGTGATCTTTGTGAATTGGATGCACTAACCTCCCAATAGCAACTTTAAATTTCTGACTATACTCCCAAGCAGATTCTCCTTCCCTTTTTTGAATATCCCACAACTCAGAGAGATCTTATTGCCCTGATTGAGGTAGTTTGAATTTGACGATGAACTTCAAATGAACCTAGGAAAGGGTGAACTCTTTTCCTTGCACCCCTGGTTCAATAGCCTTCATGTACCATTTGAGGGCACAACCCCTCAAGGTAGTCTGAAATTCTACTAACGTGTTTGCATAGAGAGTCCCTCTGGATATCTAGATGGCTTCACATAGGAACCAATGTTTCTCTACATCCTTGTCCCCTTTACCCCAGAATTCTAGGTATCGAGAAATCGAGCCTCTTGTATTTTGAGCCATTATGGCTCTTACTTTTCCTATTAAAATGAAACCTAAAGGCCCTGGTTGGGATATGACAGGGGATCCCAATATATTCCCTGTGTTTACACTTACAAAGTGTGACTAACCAACTGAATGCGATGGAATATAACTAGCATAAGTATGCGGTATAGAGCTTACCACAGGTATAAAGGGCACCTAGGGAACAAGTGATTCGGGGCTAGTTCCACTGACTTCTGGGCGAGTTTCCTTGATTTGGGGGGTCTAATTTTCTTCCTCTGGAGCATCCTTCTCGGTCTGATTCCCAATGTTTCTTGATATCAAGGCTGAACCTTCTTGGTCTTCTACAATATCCACACCTACTTCATCTTCCCTTTCTTCTACACACTCCTCTTCTTTTCCACCCACCTGGGGACTCCTTTTTCTCTACGCTTCCCTCTACTGTAATATTAGACTGACTAGTATTTCTTGTCTTCTTACCTTTCTCAACTCTTCCTTCTTTCTTCATCTATTCCTCTTGATCCAATTTCTTTCTGCAACACCTCAGACTTCTTTTCTTCTTTATTTAACTTATGTCCCACCACTTCTCAACTATGGTGGCTCTCCTAAAGGATCTCTCATTTCTTTCATTCTTTTCTTGATCTTCCCCCATATGTCAAAGAACTCTTTCCCCTTCTTAGGTCATGATCCTACCCCAAAATCACCCTACCCCAAGCTAGGTGTTTAGGCTTCCATCTTAGTCGAGGGAATATTTAACATCCCCTCATCCATCAAGAATGCTTTAATCCATGGGGGAATTTCCATCAACAGTATCCCGCATGCACATTTCTTGAAAATGTCTTCTTCTCATGAAAAAAATTGGTGATTCAACTGTGAATTCAATGATATACCCTTCCAAAGTTGTGTTAACCCAGAAATCAACTGCTTGTGTAATCTGGTGATCCAACCGATGAAGTGTTGCGATCTTCTCTATTTCCCAAGTACAAGTCTTATTCACACATTTTTTGAATTTAGGATCTTCTTGTAGCTGATCTATCTAATGGAACAAATCTTCTAGGAATTTTACCCAGAATATCTCATACTGGTCACTCGATCTTTCTAAATAAAAGACATAATCTCTTGTATCGCTCACGCTTTTACCTCACAACTCTACTTCCTTCCATATAAAGGCATCACAATTTCGTTCCCACCATTGTTGAATGTCAGATCTATATATCCATGGAAGCATTCTCCTTACAGGTTCCATTTTAAAGCATAGGTCCCGACAACAAAACCATTTTGTTGGCGCAAAAGTGATCAGACTAGGGTCCTCTTCAAGTTACCAATAAAAGGTATCGATGTATTTTATTGCATTGGAATTTTCATATTCTTGGGAGGGAAGAAGTATCACATAAAGCGCAACCGAGACAAATAGGGGATGGAAGGGTAAGGAGAATACTCAGACATATCTCCAAAGTATCAAGATTCATATTATTCTTGCAAAAGATAGTTTAAACTAGTTGTAGTTATGAACATTTCCTAGATGAGAATGGAGAAACAGAGTTGCATCGACATTCACATGAAAATTATAATACTTTAAGCATAACCAATACAAAGATAACATAGCATACATTCAATAGAATCAAAAGGCTAAATAGACAAGATATTTTCAGAACAATTGGGTCTCCCACTGTATTATCATATAACACGTTTCTTCTCAAAATACAATATCAGCTTGTGTCACATATACAATTGGTCATGCCAAAGATAATCAACAAGTGTTTCTTCCCTACTGTGAGACAAGGTTATCTCAGTCCCTTGATTTTTACAACACTACAGTACTACATGACTCTATTACACTATCAGTTTGGTTCCTAACCCAGATCTCAAGACTTAGCTAAGCTAACAACAACATAAAGTCGAACTAGATTCAGACTTGGATTCGACCTTTCCCAACATGTCTAAGCTTAACCAAACTCAACAACAACATAAAGTCGAACTAGACTCAGACTTGGATTCGACCTTTCCCAACATGTCTAAGCTTAAACAAACTCAACAACAACAAAAAAAACATAATAATAACGATAATACCCCTTTTACAATCATATTGATCCCATATCTATAATCTGATCTAGGCTTGTTGGTTGAGAACCTGAGATTTCTCTCCTCTTCTTGATTCAGATGCAACCTCTTTCTCCAAAACTAGTGTTTCTTTGTCCTTCCAATTGTTTTATGTTATAATTTTTTCTTATTGTGCATTCCCTTTTGCCTACTTTCTATTCCTTCCTTTGGTCGGTTGTTTGGTTCCAAATAGCTTGCACAAATTATGTTCATAAAAATGAAGGGCCCAACACCATCAACTTCAAAGGTTAATAGCAAATAATGGAGGCTAAAATGTGAACATTAAATTTATAAGTTATTTCACTGCAAAGGGAATTCAAATGAAATATGCTATTCCATATACACCACAATAAAATAGTGTTGCTGAAAGAAAAAAACGCACATTAAATAAAATGGCTAATTTTATGATCCAATATGAAGGATTAAGTCTTCATTATTGGGAGGAAGCCATCAAGTGTGAAAATTACATAGTAAATTGCACTCCCATAAAGGCTCTAAAAAATATAACACTCGAAGATGCATGGAATAAAATTAAGATATATTTAAGCCACTTCCATGTATTTGGTAGTGTAACATGGGTTCACATTCCTACTGAGAAAAGGAAAGCTTTACATCCTAAAAGTGAGAAGTGTATTTTTGTTAGATATTCTAAAGATGTAAAATGTTACATATTTATTCAAACTCATTCCAATGAAATTATTATTAGAAGAGATGTTAAATTTGATGACAATATCTTGGCCTATGAGCCTAATTTGAATTGTGTTCCATCTTCGACTTGAGATCCATATTCAACATTTGTGTCATGTTCTATTCCAATTATAGTTTCTTCTTATTCACATGATTATAGTGAGGATGAAAATCCACCTCCTCTTGCTCACCTTCCTCTAGATGAGTCCATTGAACATAAACCTGCACTAGCACCACCGCTTCCTAGATGGGTCCATTCAACATGAGAAGAAGCTAGTGATATTATCGGAGATCCTTAAGATCAACATCAGACATGTTCACAGTTCCAGGGAACCTCTTCTATTTTGGTTCAAATTTCAGAGACTCATGATCCAGACACATTTGCATAATATTCAGGTCATCCATATTGGTACACAACAATGAATGAAGAGTATCGTTATTTAATGACGAATGATACTTGGGATATTGTACCTCCTCTGAAAGGAAGAAAACTTGTCATATTTATATGGGTGTACAAAAATAAGTATGCATCATATAGAAGTGTTGAAAGACACAAGTCCTAGTTAGTTTCCAAAGGGTTCTCTCAAGTGGAAGGAATTGACCATAATGAAACCTTTTCCCCCATAGCCAAAATGAATTCCATATGCCTTGTTCTAGACCTTGTTGCCTCAAATAAATGGAAGGACCATTAGATGAATGTTAAATATGCCTTATTGCATGATGATTTACAAGAAGAAATATACATGGAACAACCTCCTAGATATGTCTAGAATGACTCCATCCTTGTTTGTCGCCTTAAGAAATCTATTTATGGTCTTAAGCTATCTCCTTGATATTGGTATGCCAAAACGGATAGTTTTCTTCTTGACACCGATTTTTCTAAATGTCATTCTGACCCTAATGTATACACCAAGAAAGTGAGAATCCATATCATAATACTTTTTATTTATATTTAAGATTTTATCCTCACTTGTAGTGACCCTAAAATTTTAACCCATGTGAAATATAACCTTAAAATGAAATTTGAAATGACAGACTTAGGCTATTTTCATTATTTCCTTGGCCTCCAAGTATTTCAAACCAAGCAAGGAGATTTTCTTTCCTAGTATAAGTATTCTTGTGACCTTCTTCACCACTTTCACATGGATGATTCTAAATCGTACCCTTCTCCCTTCCAGTCTAGAGTCAATTTTTTTGCTACTTGTACTACTCTCAAAGTTCATGCCACTTTGTACCATCAGTTAGTTGGTAGACTCTTATATTTGACTCATACCCATAGTAATATTTACTTTGTTTTTTGTATTGTTTTTGGTCATATCCAAACACCCTATAAAAGCCATTGAAAAGAATCTAAAAGGATACTTCGATATGTCCAAGGTACAATTTAGTTTGGGATACATTAAAATTCAGGGAGGGCTCCTTTCTTGGTTGGTTTCATTGATTCATATTGGGCCAACGAACTTGATGATCAAAATTCTACTGCATGTTATTTTTTTGTAAATGTGTTGACCCTGCACAAAAAATATCTAGCTAGCAAATGACATGCACATTTTTCAGAGAAAATATGAGAAAAGAGAAGGAGGAGAGAAAGAATGGAAGAATTCTCATTAACCACATGAATGAATGATAATTTACACATGATATACTATGTATAACTCAACTAATGTGCATTGGAGGAGAAGACAATGCACCATAATGGTGGCTTGGAGTGATATGAACACACACCAGTAGTTACGAGAGTAAACAACCACCTAGTCTAGTCTATTAGGCAACTGCGAGAGTGAACTGACACCTGGTCTGAGTTAACTACTCTCTTAGTCTTCAGTTAAATGACTGAAACAAAGTAAAGTGAGGAGGAGATCAGGGAATCATGAGTAATGTGCTAGTTCGGTGATGATCCCAAGGATAATGTGCATTAGTTGGTGATGATCCTAATGTTGCATGGTGATGATCCCAATGTGGCATCTAGACTCCACTCAATTGATCAAACTGAAGTGTGATCTGAAGAGAATATTCACCTAGACGAATATTCTCCCTAGACTATAGGAGACTAAATAATGACTAGTAAATATAAGGAAAACCTTTGGAAAAATAATTCCTAGGTGTGTGTCAAGTATCTCCAACACCCCCCCTGGACATCACTATGGTGAAAATAAAGAATGGGTCTTGGCAATGAGGCCATGTTAGGTACCCAAATACAAAAGATACAGAGAAATACACAAGGAAAGAGGGAAAAACTCATGGGACCCCCCCCCTCAAAGTACAATGTATGTAAAAATAAGAACTAACAATTGCTAGGAAATTGTGTCCACTTCAAGACGACTACACAGAGAATGGACCTTCTGCTTAGTGAAGGTCTTGGTGAATATGTCTGCAGTCTGTTCTAGTGAAGGACATAACTGCAGGTCGATGATCCCCTCGTGTAATAAGTCCCGAGTGTAGTGCATGTGGATCTCGATGTGCTTATTCCACTGCCTCTAAACTAGATCTTTGCAGAACTTCAGAGTGCTCTGATTGTCACACTATATGATGATCGACCTATGAAACTAAATTTCCAAATCAATGAGAAAATGTTGTAGCCACATGTTTGCCTGAATGGTTATGTTAAATACCCCTATGTACTCTACCTAGGCTAATTATAGAGCAATAGAATCCTGCTTCTTTCTCGACCAACAAATAGGCCCAGAACCAAGACTAAGTGAGTAACCAGATGTGGACTTGTGATCAATGTTATTTCCAGCCCAATCAGAATCAGTGAACTCGATGAGGTCCAATGTAGAGTCTCTTGCATAGTGGATCCAAAAGGTTATGGTGCCTTGTACTATAACGTAACCTACCACCCATAGGATGGGCATGATACCAAGTTGCAACGTACCCAACCACCCACAGGATGGCCACACTACTGCAAAAACTTGCCTCTGAATTGATCTCAATATGAAATCAGGCATGAAATACCCTCATGCATAAATCAAGATCCATGCTACAACATAAAGAAGTAAACAATGCACCATGAAAAATAAATAACCAGCATACAGGCACATTATAAATACATATATCAAAGATAGTTAAATACACAATGAAATATACATTATACAGAAAACGCATGACCGAGATTACTTATCTTTTCAAGTAAATATTCACCAACTGGATGTAGACCAAGGACAATCCTCCCAACCATAGAAACTACTGTTCTTTTACTCTCAACAATAGGTCACCCATGATCCAAGGCTATGAATCCACAAGGACATGTCATAGGAAAAATATGAAACACACAACAATTGGCTAACTAGCTCTCAAGATTCCCAACCACACAACAAATCCAAATTTCCAGCTCTCTTTCCCCCTCATCTTGCATAACCCAAAGAAATGAACACCTTTCTCTACCATGCATTCCCTGAGGCTGTTCCATTTCTCTCCAAGGATCCAGTGCTACTGGTCAGGAAATATCCTTGCCGAAAACTCCAAGGATTATCGGTTGTGGACAGTTCTTTCTGAACTTCCATCAATCTCATGCACACAGGAATCCATTCCCTCCTAGAATGATCAATAATTTATTACAGCCATTTAGCAATGGCTGTAATAAATTAGAGAGTAATGAGTGAAGAGAAAGGAAGAAGAAGAAGAAGAATAAGAAGAATAAGAACCAACAAAACTAGAAGAACCCCCAAAACATCCCCCAAGGGATGTTTAAATAATTACATGAAGAAAAGAACCACATGGCCTTCCTCCCAAGAAGCTCATGTAATCCCTTTTCTCCATAAAATCAGTTATGGGTAAACAAAATATAACAAAAAGACTCAACCCCTTAAGCCCCCTCTCTCTTGGAATCATATCCCCTTATCTCTTTTTTCCGTGTTCGTCTTGCAGCCAACGGTTTATTTTATTAATGCATATGAAGTATTACATTTCCTAGTAACTCTAGCCCCTTTTCAACTTTACTAGCTCACCATCCTAAGTAACAATTACATAATACATTCTAGTTCATAAGGGTTAGAACCGGGGTGTTACAACCCCCTCCCCTTATTTTGGCACTGTCCTCAATGCACAACACCATTACAATGTTATTAACATTACAAATATATTCTCTTTGGCCTTAATCTGCACAGGAAATCCAACCAACTCTTATATACATAGATACGTTGGCCTAAAATTAAACAAGTATACATAGGAATTTTGACCCAAAACATGTATAATGTTCTTCCGAATTTATATTTCTGGCAGAAGTTTCAAACATTAATCTCTCCTTCCCTCTCATCCCTACACAACCCAAAGAAATGGACCCCTTTCTCTGCGATGCAGTACCTCAGGTTTTTCCACTTCTCTCCAGGTCTCCAGTGCACTCGGCCATGAAGTTTCAGAGTTGTGGCTTCCAAAACTCTAGCTGCAACAAGTCCATTGGAATTTCTTCCTTCCATGCCTTTTTCATTCAACTTCCCCATCATTACCTTCTTCTTTTCCCTCATAGTATGGTACTTTTCTAGATCCTCAACATTCATCATTTTCCTACAACATTTCGAATCAACAAGCATATCAATTCACAATTTTGTGCATAAAGTATTTATTTTTGTTCATAATTTAAGACTAAATTTTTCGTAATCCAGTACAATACTTATCTATGCAGTTCATAGAGCTACATCCATATGGTTGTCTTTTTAACTTGGCTCATTGTTTTCCCTTGACATACCCATTGTGTGCATGATCCCACTCAATAGTTTACAAGAGCTATCAAAGTATCTTCTTCTTTGTGGTCACTCACCTTCCAGGCCCAAGATCAAGCATTTCCTTCTCTGCTATAAAGTCCCTCAGGAAATCCATGTTTCTTGGCCAAGGCTTTCTTTCACAAGACAATTTCTAGAAACTTTATCGAGTCTTACAACCGAGGTGACTCTTTGGCTTGTGTTACCACAACACAACATATTCTAGGGTGATCATGGCATACCACAGGGTTCTCATGTCACAACAATATCCTTTTCCATTCTTTCATCTTGCATATCCAACATCTCATCTGTATTATACACATATAATCATCATGAGATATCACTATAACAATTTTCAATCATAAATGTCAAATCTATTTTATACAGGAAAGAATAATTTCCCCAAGCATGAGTTTTTTGCTCATAATGTTTGTCTCTACAATTGTATATATCAATATTCCTTATGGGCTTACATCCCTTCAATATCTAAGACCCTTCTACCTGGAATTTCCTCAACCTTTCATTCGACCACACAAACTATTAGCATAACATAGCAATTTGTAATTATTAATTTCTGAAATTGATTTTACACAGGAAAATAAAATTCCCATGCATGAATTTTCTTCTCAAAATGTTTGTCTTCTACAACTGTAGATATCAGTCTTCCATATGGATTTACATCCTTTCCATATCCAATACCATCCTACCTACAATTTCTTCAATTTACATTCAGCCAAAACAATTTGTCAGTAATTATTAAATTATAATTCCCAAAACTGTTTTATATAGGAAAAATAAAATTTCCAGACATGAGATTTTACTCATAATAATTTGTCTCTTGCAACAATGGGAATTGGTCTTCTTTATGGGCTTAAAACACTCCCATATCCAAGACCCTTTCTTCCTGCAATTTCAATATTCTTCAACCAAACAAATTGTCAATATCTCGTGTACAAGCTATATATATATTTTCATGGAAACAAGTGATCTCATAATTGTTTGCTACTACAATTCAATTACTTCCATCAATTCTTGTCATTAAATGGAATTCAAATATTGAATGGAATGAACCCATCATTACATACATATGTATTATCATCCCAACTCTTCTTTCTTCTATCCAAAAATACTGTTATTACTCTGTCCCTCCAACAAAGCTTTTCTGTAATTTATCAATATGTAGCTACTTTAACCTGCAACTTTCTTGTTGTAATATCTAACAATTCCTAAAGTGTTTTCAACTTCATGAGTTAACAATACTCATATCATTTCAATTGTTATCATAATCATTTCTATTTTATATACTATATACATGCATTCACCAAAGTGCATTCAATAATTCCTGGAATACCACTTGTAACCTTTTTAATAGTTCCAAAAAAGGATCTTAGAATTGTAATAAACAACAATCCAATCACCTTCAGCTAGTATTCATATTAAATATAATGCAACTATCCATCATTATGTATTTTCAACACCACATGCTTTTACTAATGCAACAATTAATTACTAAATAAAATAACAATCGATGTGCCAATACCCATGGCCACAACTACACAATGCATCCATTCATTTTCTACATAATACCACATAACCACATCATGCATTCCACCACGATGAGTAGGAAGGTCTAGCCAACACCTCAAGACATCATCCACACACTTCCTACTCCTTGCTTGACTATTTGGATACCTTCCTTTTCAACCCAAACACAACACCAAGAATATAATTCTTCAATTCTCTTCAGTGTCGGGAAAGAGGTTGCAGTCCAAACATAAAATATATAGTAGATACCATTGAGCACTCACATAGCGCTATATCCCTTCCATATCCAACCATATTATGGTCGCACACATGACTAGCTCTATGGATATTCATTGTTATAGAATGAGTGTGTCTTCTGAATTAAGCCAGTTATGATCCCATAACCAATCATAACAGAATATGCAACTAACATTTTATCTAATCCACAACATTTACATACTCTATGCCTTTGGCCATTACATATCAATTTAAATATTGAAAAAAAATAACTGATGGAATTTTTACCTCAATCCCCTTCAACATGTATGCATCAAAAGAAACTAAATGCATACCTGCATGGTTGTTATCAACCTACTTGTTTCTATCTGATCAACTAATATTTGTAGAGGCTCACAAAATTCCTCCTTCATCATTTTGATCACCATTCCTACCACTCTCATGGGTCTTCACATAGATGGAAACCATAAGCAACAAGAACAACAAAAATTCACATATTTAACCATGCTATATCATTTTTCTTGAATACATAATCCATCATTAGTCATACTCAATTTCCATAATATCATTATTTCATAATAATAAACTATTCTAAGTTCACAAGCATGTTATATGCATATCCAAGCATGTGCATATGCACAATTACACATCCATATGCACCAACAATTCACTGTCAACATGCCTACTAATGCATATGCATTTTAACTTCATTGCATGCATCATGTACTCTAGTGGATTTCTGTTTCAATTCACTTATTTATATATTTATTTATGTTGTATTTGGTTTCTCCTAAATTCCTTCAGATCCTCGTTATCTTGTGTTCTTCGATTCTTCTCATATGCACTCTTGTTCCCTAGTATGAATACTTTCCTTACAAGTTTCACTTGGCCATTATGCAATCCAACCAATGGACTCAATCTACAACAACTCCTTTTGGGTAGTCATATCCAACTTTACCTTTAGGAGACATTCTAGCACCCTGGAATGAAGTAGCTCAAAACATTCCATCACTCTACTACCACAACATTCTTGAATCAAATACTATTAATCCTAGTTGTACATTAGGTTACTTCATTAACATTTTCCTATGGAACCATACCTTTCACACTTAATACCATTCCCAATGGAAGTCCATTTTCATTCAGTGACACTTTTCAAGTGAGAGAGCATTCATTTTTCGGTCTCCAATTTCTCTGCATTGACATCCTGCTTCCACTGTGAACTCTGATATCATAAGTGGATTTCTTTCACACTTAAGCTCTGAAATTGTCTACACCTCTCTTCCTTCTAGGCTAGGCAGTCATAATTTTCCTTTCCATGCCCATCAATGACATTTTGTAACCTGCTAGCTTCATATCCTATGTGAGGAATCTTACCTTGGTTGTACCTGCAAATTATTCAAATTTTGTGGTTGTTGACTAATGCTTTTGTTCCACTATTATTGAGTTCTTTGCTGCCTCATCCAACTTCTATAAGATCTATCATGCTTCCATTACTATGATATCCAATCCTAGACTGGAATTGATCCAATTAATCTTTAATCCTGCCAAATCTGTAAGAAATCATTTGGTTAGAATTATACATATCATAAAAAACAATTGTCAATTAATGCTACAGGTACTTTTTTCTTCTTAATTCATGAAGAAATTATATCAAAGTTATCCAAATTATAATAATTCTAGGTCATTATCCTTTGAATCAAATTTACAATGATTTTATTCTTTCCCCAATTTGATATCTGAGCTTAAAGTTATGGCTTCCCGAAAAAATCACTTTCAACTCCTTTTCTTTGTTTTGCAAAAATGATATTGTCGAAATATTCCACAACTCCTTTAAATAGTACATAATTCGAATTCTGCAAAGGCGCTTCCTTCAAACCACTTTCCATGTGACCACAAATCGAAAACATGGGCTTAATCACTCTTTAGCGCCTCACTTTGTGTTCTTCTACACATGAGATTTTTCGCAAGCTGTCCAAGGGCTTGGTTACTTATAGGCCCTTCACGCTTCTAATTGACCCTTTTACCTTATCATGAGACCGATGCTTGGGACCAATTCCTTTGGATTTCGACCTTCAACTATTTTCCCTTGTTAACTTTTGTTTTTCACTGGAGTTACGATTCCTCGAAACCATCAATCATTCCACTAGCAAGAATGGACAGTTGAGACTTAATCTCCTATCGAATGGACGGTCCCACCCCCATCTAGAGGCTTCAACGAGATCGATGGTTGCAACCTAGTAAAGCATTGAGATAGGTGAATCTCAACCAATTCAAAAATTTGGTGCTCCAGAATATTTCCCCTCCTTCCCAAGTCTTCCACTTTCCAGAGTAGAAATCCACCAAAGTACTTCATGACTTTAAACTTTTGTGAATTCATCACTTTGGGGCTTTGATCTACAACATACCCAGAAATATTCGTACTGGAAAAGTTCCAAATTATGAACTTCACTAACCCTCCAACACTGCTAGATCCGACAGGCTGCAACACTCCCGAAGTCCTTCCCTTGATCTAATGTTCGACGGGAATTTCGAGACTTTGACGCTCCGGGCTCTGGGTGGTTGTTGTTCAACAAATTTTAAAACTCCCATAGTTAAATCTCTTGAAGAGGTCAACATTGAGTGACCACGATTGACATCAGATATTTCACTCAAGCCTCCTATCAAATCGGATGACCAACAAGACTTCACGACTTCAAAATTTGAAAGTATGAGCTTGCCCGCCTACCAAGATCGTCGAAGTTGTGAGGTTCGAAGTTTTTTCCTTTCCCACTTAACTTCGATCGACGATCAACGATCGACTAGCTAGATCTAACAGTTGGGACTTAATCTTACCCAACCTCTTATTTCTCCTTCATCGAACGACCCATTTTCACCCATCTTCCAATCCAACGATCCAGATCTCCCTTGATCACATGGTTGTGATCGTTCCCGAAAAAAAAGGGACGGTCATGATTCCACGATCCTTTAAAGGGATCTTTGTCTGCATGATGCTATGGATTCTGCATGATCTTTCAACACCATCTCTTCTAAGTTTTATGATTTCAAGGTCATAATTGATCTTAACCATAAGACCCTATCCAAAATATCTGACCCATACTACTTTGGTGTTTCAACCTATAGCTATGATGGAAATCTATAATGTACCTATCCACCCACAGGCTGGGTATGATACCAAGCTGCAATGTACCCATCCACCCATAGGATGACTATGCTACTGCAAAAACTCGCCTCTGAATTGATCTCAATCCAAAATAAAGCATGAAAGACCCTCATTCATAAATCAATATCCATGCTACAACATAAAGAAGTAAACAACGCACCATACACAACAAATAACCATCAGAAAGGCACATTATAAATACATATCTCAGAGATAATTAAATACACAATGGAATATACATTATACAGAAAACACATAACATAGAGCACTTATCTTTTCAAGTAAATATTCACCAACTGGATGCAGACCAAGGATGATCCTACCAACCATAGAATTTTTTGTTCTTTTACTCTCAACAACAGGTCACTCCTAAGCTAGGGATATGAATCCACAAGGATGGGTCCTAGGCCAAATATAAAACACACAACAATTGGCTAACTAGCTCTCAGGTTTCCCAACCACACAACAAATATGAATTTCCATATTTCTTTCCCCCTCAACCTACACAACCCAAAGAAATGAACACATTTCTCTACCATGCAATCCATGAGGCTATTCCATTTCTTTCTAGGGCTCCAGTGCTACTGATCAGAAAATATCCCTACTGGAAACTCAAAGGATTCTCAGTTGTGGACAATTCTTTCTGAACTTCCATCAACCTCATGCACACATGCATCCATTCCCTCCTGGAATGATAAATAATCTATTACATCCATTTAGCAATGGATCTCCTCTTCCATCCATTCGTTTCCATGCTCATCCCAAGAGCACATGAATTAGCCAGTAATGAGTGAATATAAAGGAATAAGAAGAAGAAGAACCAGAAAAACCAGAAGAACCCCCAAAACATCCCCCAAGAGATGTTTAAATAATTACATGAAGACAAGAACCACATGGCCTTCCTCCCAAGAAGCTCATTTAGCCTTGTTTTTCCATAAAATCAATTATGGGTAAATGAAATATAACAAAAAGACTCATCCCCTTAATCCCCCTCGCTCAGGGAATCATAGCCCCCTATCTCTTTTGTCCTTGTTCATCTTGCAACCAATGGTGTATTTTATTAATGTATATCAAGTATCACATTTCCTAGGAACTTTGACCCCTTTTCAACTTTAATGGCTCACCAACCTAAGTCACAATTACATAATACATTCTAGTTCATAAGGGTTTGAACCGAGGTGTTACATGTACGTATCGAAGGATACGCTTTGCAACCTTCCAATGTAGCTCATGCAGCTCCTACATGAACCTGGAGTCTGCTCCAACTGCATAAGACATGTCTTTTCTGGAGTGTGTGAGATACAACAAGCTCCCCACTAGCTTTATCTACAATATGTTGTCAACCAATGGAGTGTCCATGTCATCCTCAAGTCCGAATCCTGATAGGAAAGGAGTTGGGCCAAACTTGCAGTCTGTCATGTGAAATCTCTCAAGGAGATATCATGCATACTTGGCCTGAGACAGTTTGATGCCTGATGCATCCTGGCTGATCTCGAGTCCAAGGAAGAAATGTAGCAGACTGATGTCCATCATCAAGAACTTGTCATGCATAATCCTCTTGGCTGCAAAAATCACTGAAGTCGAGCAACCGATGATCAAAAAATCATCCACATACAAAACTAGGAGTAGAAGTGAATCAACCGTCCTGAGCATGTAAACATTTGGTTCTGACTTAAAATGTAAAAATTTATGTGAAAACAGGTAGGAGTCTATTGGTCGTAGGCCTATTTTTAGAAGGAAGTCTATTATGGGCACAAGCCTATTTTTGGAAAAAACATTTATTTTGGGAAAGACCTAATTTTGGAGTGTGTGCAACAGGTGGCAGGAAAAGTAGCATGAAAGAGGAAAAGTAGCATACAAGAGGAAAATCAACATGGTGCGCAAACAGGCAAGCCTAACCATGATAGGGTTAGGGTTTTTGATAAGGATTATAATGACTATAATCCTACAAAGTAGTATAAATAAGAACCTAGGAGGTCTAGAAGGGGGGATGTCAGTTAAGGAAAGAATAGAATCATATCACTTTGGGATATTGTCTATTGTAATAGTTTTGTAGAAGAGTCAAGTAAGGGAGAATATTGAGGGTTAGGTCACAGGTTGAGCATCTTGGTGTGATCTAGTTCACCTCATAGAGGGTTCTTTCCTTCATCTTGATTGTATTATTGAATATGTAATGCACGCAATGCAATATTTTGCAGCAGATTAAATAAAAGAGCAAAGAAGCCAACTCTTTGTGGATGTATCCCCAAGAGAGGGTGAACCATGGTAAAACTTGTGTTATGTGTGATGTTTATTGAGTATTTACTTTTTGTTAATGATTATCTAATGAATGAATGATTAACTAGATGTATTAGCATGCATGCATAAGGATAAAGATGAATGAATCCTAGAAATACTTAAATCAAGAACAAGGTTAATGCTAGAAGAAGGAAGAACAAAATCCCAGATCCCCACTCATTCCTAGACTACAAACACCTGGGTATTGTAGTCACCCATAAATTTATCTCAGATGAGACTGCACTGTGCACCCTGTGTGCAGCATTGCCTTCTGGTTTACTAGGAGGGTTGATAATTTTAGAGGGTTTTGTTGGAAACTTGTTGAGATCTGAACTTGGGTCAACCCAAGAAGAACTAAGAAAAGAAAGAATAAAACAACAAATGGTTTTTTTTCTGGTTGGAACTGTACAAGATTGAGTGGAAGGGATCCATGGAAGAAATGTGCGGAGGATGAAAGTATATAAGGGAATGTTCAGGCCATGGAATCCAACAAAGGAGGAGATGAAAAGATGGTTGAAAACGAAGGAAATTGAGTTTCTGCAAAAGGAAAACATAAACCCTAAGTGAATACTGCACAAATATCTTGGCAAATATGTGTTTAGTGACTTGTATTAGGTATTTTCTATGATTTCTCCCATTTGTTGCGGGAGTGGTTATTGAGATTAAAATAAAACCACCCTACAAATCGAATTAGATAGCTGGAGTGGAATCATGTGGAGGTCACGTAGTTACAACAAGTTGATAATTTACGCATGCAGTAGATTTATGGTTAGACAGTATTCTTGTAGGTTTTATCACCAAATTTGCAGTAGATACCATGAATTCTTACAAAGAAGCAGAGCAGGATTTTCTAAAAGGACCCATAGGTAGGTACATCAGATCACTGTATACTTCAATCAAGATTTTATTGTATGAAAACAATGTGATTAATATGGAATCAGACAACTAAAATTCCCTACCTACATGGGGGAAGCACTGACAAGAGGCTGAGAAACAAAGGAAGAGATGGATAAGGGAAACACGAAGGAGGCCATGGACCCAATCATGATGGAGGAAGACCAGATAAAAAAGATAATAGAAAAATATGGAAAGACGCTCAATGGAGCACCCTGCCAATATAAAATGAATAACAAGAAGAGAGTCATAGCCGATAGAGAGGGATTGGAAAGCGATGAAGAAGAGGTAGAGGATCTTTAGGCTATGGAGCATATTGAGGAAATCATGCATGCAACATATGAAAGGAAAAAATGAGGTACAAGGTCAGGGACAGAAGGCAGAAATCCAATCCAGATCATCGTCAGTGCTGAACCTACAACCCCATGTGTGACTAATACACCAGAAAGAACACCAGTGTTTAGACAAATAAATTTTAGTGGAATAAAACAACAGGACATGCATCCAGTCAAGGAGCATCAACTCGGGGAGATAGCTCAGGAAGTAACAACCAATTATCTACACTACGCGAAGGTAGTAGTTCAACACATTTGAAAATGGCAAGACATGATCCCACAATCATATTACCAGAATTTTGGGAAGAGGCATCAGAGGACCCTAAAAAGAACTTATTCATCTGTGAGAAGATCTGGGAAGAAAATAATATCACAGATGAGGATACAAAACTTGCGCAGTTAGCAATCAAATTGAGAGACCATGCACTAGACTGGTATATGAGCCTAGGAGTAAACAATCCACCAAGAGTAACAAAGACTATTACAAACATGAAAAAAATATTGGTAAAATAATTTTAGAAGCCCAACTGATGCATGAGCATTGACAAAAAAGCATGAGTGGAGGACAGTTGGATATCCCAACATGCATTTTCAAGACAGTTTTTTGAATTTCAAAAGAAGAACCATTTATGAAATAGCTGGAAGGATGTATTTTCTTTTAATTTTTGGGGATTGTAATACAAATCTTGAGCATTTTCTCTCATCTGTCAGTTGTGGGAATTTATTGTAATAAATGTAAAGTAGATGGTAGTCTTTAATTCAATAAGATAGCTCAGAATAGTAGGAGGGAAAACTCAAGAAGACTCTCTTGTATGTAGGATATTATCATTCTCATTGTAAATTTGTTGTAGAGAAAGATAGCATAGGAGAGCAGAGAAGAAAAGAGATTGTAGAAGTTGTATGAGCAGATAGTTTTTGTTATTTAGACCATGTATAGAATCACTTGAATTAATATAATAAGGCTTTGATCCAATTTCATGGTGTACTATGGTTGTTGTGTGTATCTATTGAATGGTATGTTTACAACTTGCTTATATTCTTTGTTATGCATTTGTTTCAATGTTGTGTGTGTATGTGATTTCATTTTGAATGTATGAAGTCCGTGAGAAGAGTATAAGTTTCAATTGTTTCTCTTCTTGAGAATTCCTGCAAGGAGTGCAGTGAGAGTCTAGAAGGAGTGTGTTGACAAGATTTTGAGTTTTACCTCAAAAAAGATCAGGAGAGATAGTGTTAATTTATACCAGTAGGAGTGCAAGTATAGCACAGAGATGTGCAGTGTGTGCACAGGTTGAGGAGAGTCTTATAATTTTCCAACCCAAGTGAGTGGTTGAAGAAATTTTGTTGCAAAGAGTGCACAGATTTGAATTTGTCAGATAATCTGAGATTATCATGAAGGTCGCAAGGAGTGCGCATAGGATTATTTAGAATCCCATAAATAGCAGCAAGAATCAAACTCATGAAGGATAGAGATGTGGAAGAGTTCGAAGGAAGGACGAGAGTTGAAGTCACCTCATGGAAACAAGATCAGAAGGGTTGACGCCGAGTTATTTGGCCAAGAGCCATTTAGAGCTTGGACGGATGGTAGAAATCCTCGGAAGGAGAAGAATTGATATCCATGGATCATTGGATCCAATAAATATGTGAGGAGGATAAGGGCCGAGAGTCATTCAACACTCGAAATATTAGGAGGGATTGTAATTCGTCGATCTAAGGGAAGATTGAACCGTTGATTCCTTTCATGGGAAGGAGAAATCAGGAATTAGGAGCCAGAAGGGAGAAGGAATTCAACTTCCAAAGTTGCGAATCGTGAAGCTTTGATTTGTGAAAAGAGGATCTGGATCATTGAATCATGGGAGTCTTAGACCATTAATCTGAGGTAAGTGAAGATGGGAGTTTGGACCTTGATCGAAGGGAGGAGATCCACTTCACGAGTTCCCAATACATGAAGTCCCGTAGCGCTCGAAAGTTGGACCCCAGGACATAGCTGGAGGTCACATCAGTGGAGAATAGGGTAAAGATCTAGCGCTCGCTAGACTCCTAACTCGGAGTTCGGGACTTCGACAGTCGAGAGAGTCAGGGTGACTCAAAATAGAATATTTGATGTCACGAAGTGCAAAGCGCCTATTGGTTAGGCTTGTGGTCACCGTCGGTGGTCGCATGACAGGAGCTTGCACCTAGTGCTTTCTTGCGTGGGCGGAGTTCGTAAAAGGGACCTGTGATTTTTAGGTGTTGAAGGTTCCAGCGGGGACCAAGGAGCCATTTTGTCTCAGAGGAGTTTGAAGATCCATAGACCGGGAGGTCAGCAAACCCTGCTGAGGTAGGGGGTTCTACGTCAGGAGGTATCAGAGATTACAACTATTGTTTTCTGTAAGCAAGAGAAGACAAAGGATAGTTGTGATTTGAATTCTGTGTGGAAATATTCGAGCAATGCCACCAAGGAGACGTACAGAAAGAGATTTACCCGATCCAGCCGTGGAGAGGGAAATGAGAGAACTTCGTGATCGATTGGATGCTATGGAGACAACACAAAGATGAACACCTGATACTAGAGATATCAGTGAGGCTGAAATCAAGAACGAAGAAGGAGCCAAAGAAGTTGTAGCCGAAGATGATGTAGAGGAACGTTTGCTAAAAGTCATTACAAGAATGGGTGCCAGAGAGAAATTGGACATCCTGATGTATGAAGCCAACTTGGACGTTAAGGAGATTCTAGATTGGTGTAGAGCTCTAGATAAATACTTCGACTACGAAGATTTCAAAGAAGATAAGAAAGTAAAGCACATTGTCACTAGACTGAAAGGACATGTATCATTGTGGTAGAATGAACTGTAGGCTGACAGGGGTTGCAAATGTAAACAAAGAATTTAAAGTTGGGATAGAATGGTAGCTAAGATGAAAACCAAATTCATACCCAGGGATTATCAAATCAATTTGTTTTGAAGGATGCAGAATTTGAGACAGAAAGGGATGACAATGAAGGAATATACAGAGGATTTTTACAAGTTAAACATCAGAGCTAGTCATCATGAGAGTGATGATGAGAAGGTCACCAAATATATGAGCGGCCTGATATATGAGATTCGGGACGAGATGAGCATGGTGACAATTAGAAATGTGGAAGATGCTTATCAGGTTACTCTGAAGGCAGAAGAAAAATTGTCCAGAAAGCAAGGTCAAAGGGGTAGAAATAGAAGTCAGAGTAGAGGCAAAGCAATTTCCCAGGATAGAGTATAGAATCCCAAGGATGAAGAAAAGAAATCTCATAACCACCCAGAAAGGGGAGGAAGTTGATAAGGAAGAAAATATGTCGATAAGAACACTTTTCCTCGAGCAAGAGGAAGAGGAAGAGGAGGTGAAGTAAAGTGTTTTGTTTGTGGAAAGATATGACACAAGTCTTGGGAATGTCCCGATAGGAAAAGGGATGGAGGATGTGAAGCTCACATTTCAGAAGAGCAAAGGCGAAATGTTGAGGCAAAAGATGTAGAAGGTGGAAGATCCTTAATGATGAGGAAAATTCTCTTGAAACCAGAGAAATATATGGAGAAACCAGTCGAGAGGAACAATTTGTTTAGGACTTCTTGCAAAACCAATGACAGGGTATGCAAGGTGATAGTTGACAGTGGAAGCATGGATAATTTAGTATCCACGAAGATGGTGGAGAATATGGAATTGAAGTTGGTTGCACATCCAAGCCCATATAAAGTTTTGTGATTGCAAAAAGGACATTAGGTAACAATCACTAAACAATGTTTAGTAGAATTTAAGATAGGGGGTTATAGAGATGAGATTTTATGTGATGTTATTCCCATAGATGTCTGTCATCTTTTGTTGGGGAGGCCTTGCAATATGACAGAAATGTTATTCATGACGGAAGAAAGAACACTTACACCTTGGAGAAGAATGGTAGGACACATATGTTGATGCCAATTGAAGACAAGAAGATGAAGGCAGAAGCAAGAAATACTATACTTCTCATGAGTGGGAAGGAACTTCTTGATGAAGCTAAGAAAGATCAAGAAATTTCGTTTGTTGTGGTGAGAAAACCTAGAGTCATCTTGACCACTACCTCGATAGATGATCTACCTGAGGAAATTCAGGAATTGGTGAATCATTTCGCTGATATAGTGGTGGACGATTTCCCTTGTTCGTTGCCACCCATCAGAAGTATAATCCATCACATTGACCTTAAACCAGGAGAGATTTTACCAAACAAATCAGCGTACAGATTGACGTCGTAGGAGAATGAAGAAGTCAAGAAGCAAGTCCAGGATTTAATGGGCAAAGGTTTGATTAGAGAAAGCTTGAGTCCATGCATTGTGTCAATAGTGTTAAGTCTGAAGAAGGATGGTGGATGGAGAATGTGTACCAACTCGAGGGATATACGCAAAACCACCATCAGGTATAGATTTCCTTTACCTAGGATGGACGACTTGATGGATTGCTCGAGTGGAGAAAAGTTTTTTTCAAAAATTGATCTGAAGAGTGGATATCACCAGATTAGGATGAGAGAAGGTGGTGAATGGAAGACATTTTTTGGCCCTTGACCAAGTTTTGGAGAACATGGATCATGTTTGACCGATTTTGGGACTTCGACAGGCTGGTCGAAGGTGGAGCGCAAGGCGAAGCGGAGATCACAGGATCTTGGCCCCTTCTTAGGGCATTGTTTGGGTTTAGGGTTTATGTAACAGGTATGGGATGTCGTCCCATGGGTTTACCCATGTTTAGGCCCTTTTTTAATGTATAAATAGAAATCTAGGCAATGTAAGTAAGAGAGATCTAGTAGAATCAACTTAGTGTAGAGCTAGAGGATTTGTGCATATTGTTTGTTAAAAACTTGCAGAGCTATGTGCAAGTGATTGTAAGAAGATTGTGTGCATATTATAAGAAGGCTTTGTGCTTAAAACTAGCTCGGGGAAGGAGAATCTGGTGAGGTGCGCGCATATCTCCTGTCCTATGTGGAGTGGCTTCCTGTGGTTCTGTTCTTGTAGAAGATTGAAAGAAGACAATAAAGAAAGAGAAGTGTTGGTGGATGTAGCCCCACACTTGGGTGAACCACGTATATCCTGTGTTGTGGTTGCTTTGTGCATTATAGTTGTTATGTTATTGATGTGATGTATACTTAGTGAAATGATATATTTTAAATGCATTTGATATAATAGCTTAGTGCTTAGTAATGTGAATGAATGCTATATCTGATCTATTTCTATGTGCTAAGTGTTGGATGTATTAGATCTTGTTGAATATTGTGTTGCTATGTAACTAGGATTTCAATCTGCGATGTGAATAAGGGTTAAATGTTGATGAATTTTAACTGATAAGTTCTATGTTAAGGTATTGTAATCACATATCTGTGTCCTAGCTAGGTTGCAAACATCTGAGTACTGCAACCCCCCCTTCCTCTACCTCGGGTGAAACTTCATCTGCTTCGCAGGTGTTGCCAAAAGGGTCGGTAGTTGGGGTTTTTTTGGTGCCTTGTTGAAGCATTGAACCCTGGGTCTACCCCTGTGCCAAAAAATGGTTCCATTGTCGGGACCTGAAATTAGGATTGTTGGAAATTGAAGAAAATAAAGCTCTGTGCATAGATCTTTTGATTTAGTGCACAATATTCTATTTGAATTTTGAAGCTCTGTGCTAAGAAGAGAAGTTCAATCTGAAGAAAAGAGGTAAGATCTTGAAGCTTTGTGCTCTGATAATGGTAAGAGAAGTGAAAATTTTTATTTTGAAAGAATGAATCTAGGTATGTTTAATAGATTTGGTCCTAGTCTGAAAACTAGGGTACAACTAGAAGAAATAATATTTGATATGAATAGATCTGATAGAAATAATGAAAGATATGTTATTCCTATGCATAGAAAGAATTGTTGGACTAACAAGTGGATGCAGGATCCTAGAAAGAATTTTCTGCAGACCCACCACTGTGATCCTAGTGCACAGTACAGGAAAGGTTGGGGATCATTCAAGAGAAAGAGAGGGTTAACTCTTTGTTATAGTTGTAGAAGACTGAGACATATTGCTAAGGAATGCCCTAGTAGAGGTCTGATTTGCCTTTGTTGTAAGGCTATTGGACATGAAGTTTTTGACTACCCTAGAATGATTTCCAAAGTTGAAAAAATGAATATGAGACAAGAAAACCCTAAGTAAGTCCAAGAGACTAAGAACTAGAAAGAATCAGAGGCTATATTATTGAAGATGAAAGAAACCCTGAATGATCACAAAGATATCAACTTATCAACGATCTTAAAAGAGAAGGAGTGCATAGGAACAAGAATAGTAGACTTCGACATAGACTGTGTATTGGATGCAGAAACACAGGTGAATATCATGACAGAAAGAACTTGGGAAATTTTGGAAAGCCTGTTATGGTTCCTTCACTGGGAGGAATAGGATTATTTAGAGGAAAGATAATAACCCTATGTGGAAGACTTACCTATATAACTATGAGTGCTCATGACACTTTGATAGAAGAATAATTTGATATCATTAAATTTCTTGAGAACAACACCCCATTTGCTATTTTGCTAGGAAAAACCTAGATTGAAAAATGTCGGATACAAAGGAAACAAGAAGAGGAGGATCTAGAATAGAAAAAGTAAGAACTAAGAGATTTCATGTCTAGGATAATAGCACACTTACTAGAAGAACAAGAGAACCAATTGAAGCTACTAAGGACCAAAGATCTGGACGTTGAAGTTGAAAGAACACAGGAAGACTTGAAACACCTGTCTCTACAAGAGATTAGAGCACCTACCCCAGAAAGAGAAGAAGTATTACCCTCGAACCCTATGAAATACCCTCCACAGTGTGAAGTTACCATGCCAAGAGGAGATAATAACGATAATGGAAAGAGGAAGCTAGTGACTCATATTTTAGGAAAGAAAGCTAGAAATCTCAGTAAGAAGAAAGAAAAGTTAGAAAAATTGTGGGAAGTTCCAGAGTGAACTTCGCAGAAGGAAGGTTTGCAGAACTGGAACTTCGTTGGGATATCAGAACATCAAATATTGACACTTCACCATGATGAAGCAATATGACCATTGGAGGTGTCCTGACCGTTAGACCAATGCTCCAGAACGGCTAGAAACACAGTTATTGTCGGAACGTTCTCCACTGGACCATTGGGACCGCACCATAATAGATGGAATTACATTGATTGAGGAGTTCCTGCCCATTGGAAGAGTCCTTTATATTGTTTTATATTTATCCTGTCGAGTGTTGCACCGAGAACACTTTTTCCAATTGTGATTCTCCGATCCCACAGAGAACTAGTTGCTTTCACACAGTGATTATTGATAGCTCTCCATCCGTTTTGTTACATTGAGTGTTGTTCACCGACCTGAGATATCAGATCTTGAGTGTGCATTTCAAACGAAATTAGTGTAGTATAAAAATTCGTCAAAGATATCCTAATAGACCTCATGGCCGATAAGGTGATATCTGCATGCATCCAAGCCTCATCGATGAGATGAGTGCAAGCATCCTCGTCGACTACTCGTGGATCTGGATCATCCCGAGCTGCGATAGAGAAACAAACGAAGCATCGTGATGACTTAGCGAATGCGAAGCTCATCCCATCTATCTTGCCTCTAGCTGGCACCATGAGTCGTGACATCATCCCAAGGGACTTTGACTACACATTCATCACTATGTACCTCCTGAAGGGGATACGCACAGTCAGATTGTAGTTGGAGAGGATTTCGACGTTAAAGATCAGAGACTATAACTTAGGAGACCACAATAACTATGGAATGATTGCACCATACAATTATTTGACCAAGACAAAGGGGAAGAAGTCGAATATCATCCCCCAATCGTGGACCATGGACATCATGAGGTCCATTATATTGAACGTGATGAAGATACCACACTTCGGAAGACATCAGGAGGTTAATGTGTGCATTAATATCCAGGAGGTTGACGTGTGTGTTAATATCCTACTGTCGTTCTTTCATAGTGGTTATATGTGGCTAGACAGACGCATCACCATCGATCCAACACTGATCCATACGATCATCAGATTAAGCATGAAAGGACCATACCCACAAGACGTTTACCCAACAAAGACTACAGATTGCACCCTGGTGGAGACAATAAAAGACACCTATGGAGATGTGGAAAAGGGGAAGCAGGGCTACAAGGTAGCCTCCATCCAGAATGGCACACTGCGCCTAGCCTTCCAGTTGATTGTTGGTAAGCTAGTAAGGCAGAACATACCCACGCAGGTCACAGGGTTTGTTGTTGACCTCGCAGAAAAATGCGTGGAAGGGATACAAATGAACTGGGCGAGCTATCTTGTCAACCAGTTAGAGAAAGACTATCGCGAAGCTCAGGATCAGGGCTACAAGTTCCACTTCAGTTAGTTGTTGATATTCATCGCCTTCGTTGCTTGGGAGATGTTGGAAGGTGCAACCTTCCCTGAGATTGAACCATCAGAACCCTTAGCTGTGAATTTCACCATTCTCTAGTATTCGAGGGACATGGCTAAACAATGGCATTCAAACATGGTGTTCCACACCTATTACCTATAGTTGAAGAGGGATATTGATTCTTCCCCTCACATGACACCGAATACCCTACACAGGTTCAGACCATTTGTGAAGTTCCGTGCAAATAGACATTTTATTTATATCACTGCGCGAGGAGACGAACATAAAGAAGAGCTCCAATCTTACTACAAGCTCACTGAGGAGTACATGGAAGAAATAACTAAGGAGTGGCCCGCAAATCTCCTTGTACCAGTTGACCAGGTAGAACTGTCCGACCCTGACCTAATCATAAGTCCTTTGATCACTCGTGAAGAGTATGATGCACCCAACAGTAGCAGAAGGAAGAAAAAGGAAGAGGTACAGAAGATGAACAATGCATCAGAAGAGACTGCTTCAGCCTCACCTGGAGGGGGAGTTGATGATGAAGTAGAAAAAGAAGAAGACAAGAAGAAACAAGGCAAAGTAACACCACTTAGGGACCCTATTGACAAAGCTGAGACCTCCAAGAAAAGAAACGTTTCCCCTACGAAACCTACATCGCGGAAGAAGTCTAAATCTACCAAACCACACATGCAGACTGTGCTCATGATGGATGACATAGATTTCATCATCGTCGTTGTCTCAGATACCTCAGAAGATATCTTACAATGCAATGAAGCCAAATAATAGACCAAGTATGAAAGAATTGAAGCAAAGTTGAAAGGGGTACAACAAGCCCTCCACTCCAACTATGCGGTGTCTACTGCACCCCCATCATCAGAAGGAACAAAGTTGGGAGACGAACATTCCTAGCTTCGTTGAATAGCATACGCGACCAAAGCTCGCCTTCGTCATGTTCAGGAATACAAAGAGCATGCCACGGAGGCCTTAAAGTAATCAAAAGAGGAAGCTAGAGAACAATGTTGGGTTGCGCAATAGGAAAAAGAAGACATCTAAGCCAAGTTTGCAGAGGATAGAGAACAGATCCAGAAGGAGAAGGAATAACATCTTGCAGAGAAGATTAGAGTTAAAGAAGTAGTCATTAGAGCACTTCGCTCCGTGATGGGTTTAGAACAGATGGAAGAAGACCTTGTAGAAAGAAAAGTAGGGAAGCTTGCCGAAGCCATTTGGCATCTCCAATAGAGGATAGTTGAATTGAATTTACAAACAATGCCAAGCACTCCACAAGAAGTGAGAGACCAGAGAGAACAAACTACCCGAAGTGAAGTCTAGAGAATCAAGGCATTGGCCTTAGAATGTAGCAACTCAACAGTCAAAGTGTGCAGACTTATGAGTGCCTTGCAGAGGACCCTGAACTAAGGACACTAGAGTCACATCTTCAGGAGTCCAAGCAACAAGTAGCAATGATGCAAGCATAGTTGAAGCCACTACCAGCAGCTGAGATGATTAAACGATCCCAAGAACAATTCACAGTTCAACAACAAGTCCATGCCATATAGAGTAAGGTCATGGAAGTAACCCAGTGACTCCAGCCAGTGTAGGATGCAACTTGCATACTTTTTGAGGAGATTAAAGGATGAGGTGCATAACTGGAACAAGTGGTCACCACAATGGAACAACACTTGGAAGGGCCTATGACAGAGAAGGTTATTCAAGATTTTGTCGAGCAGGAGGCTTTGGTGAAGCAACAGGTTGAAACAACTAGAGCCATGCTCGAGGCATTTGAGGTAGAGTTACCCAGATCAGAGTGACTCGGGATGAGTCACAGGTGAGTGTTTGGGGAATGTTTTCCCTTGACCAATTTTTGGAGAACTTGGGTCACATTTGACCAATTTTGGGACTTCGATAGGCTGGTCAAAGGTGGAGAAAAAGATGAAGCAGAGATCATGGGATATCAGCCCCTTCTTAGGGAATTGTTTGGGTTCAGGTTTTATGTAATGGGTATGGGATGTCGGCCCATGGGTTTACCCATGTTTAGGCCCTTTTGTAATGTATAAATATAAATATAGGTGATGTAAGTAAGAGAGATCTAGTATAATTGACTTAGTGCAGAGCTAGAGGCTTTGTGCATACTGTGTGTTAAGAACTTGCAGAGCTAAGTGAAAGTGATTGTAAGAAGCTTGCGTGCAGATTATAAGAAGGATTTGTGCTTAAACCTAGCTCTATGAAGGAGGATCTGGCAAGGTGTGAGAATATCTCCTTTCCTATGCAGAGTGAGTTCCTGTGGCTCTGTGCTTGTAGAATATTGAAAGAAGACAATAAAGAAAGAGAAGAGTTGGTGGACGTAGCCCCACACTAGGGTGAACCACGTATATCCTGTGTTTTGGTTTCTTTGTGCATTATAGTTTTTATGCTATTGATGTGATGTATGATTAGTGCAATGATATATGTTAAATGAATATGATATAATAGCTTAGTTCTTAGTAATTTGAATGAATGCTAGATCAGATCTATTTCTATCTGTTAAGTGTTGGATGTATTAGATCTTGTTGAATACTGCATTGCTATGTAACTAGGATTTCAATCTGCGATGTGAATAAGGGTTAAATGTTGATGAATGTTAACTGCTAAGTTCTCTGTTAAGGTATTGTAATCACATATTTTTGTCCCAGCTAGGTTGCATACATTTGAGTCCTGCAACCCCCTCTGCCTCTACCTCAAGTGAGACTTCATCTGCTTCGCAGGTGCTGCTGAAAGGGTCGGTAGTTAGGGTTTTGTTGGTGTGTTTTCGAAGCGTTGAACCCTGGGTCTACCCCTATGCCAACAACAACATTCAAGACAAATGAGGGAATGTATGAATGGCTTGTCATGTCATTTGGCTTGACGAACGAAGTCTTGAAATATTTCATTAGGAAGTTTGTAATTGTATATCTTGATGATATACTGATATTCAGTAAGACTAAGGAAGAGAATTTGAGGCATTTAACTTCAGTAATGAGGAGGTTGCAGCAAGATAAGTTGTTGATAAATGTGAAGAAGTCGTCTTTCATGAAGACAGATCTTGTTTATTTAGGTTTTGTGATCTCTTCGAATGAATTGGAGATGGATCCTGAGAAGGTAAAAGCAATCAAATAATGGTCATCGCCAAGGAATATCTTTGAATTCAGAAGCTTCCATGGATTAGCCAATTTTTACAGGAAATTCATGAGAAATTTTAGTGGAATTTGTGCACCAATGATGGACATAGTCAAGAAAAGAAACAAATCTTTTCATTGGACAGAGGAAGCAGAGAAAATTTTCAAGTTGTTGAAAGAGAAGATAAATGAATAGCCAGTTCTGGTTCTTCCATATTTTGGTAAAACATTTCAAGTGATATATGATGCAAGTGGATTTGTGATTGGGGTAGTCTTAAGTCAAGACAATAGACTAGTTTCATACTTCAGTGAGAAACTGAATGAGGCCAAAACAAATTAATCCAGTTATGATAAAGAGTTTTATGCAGTCATACAGGCGTTGAATAAATGGAGGCACTAGCTGGTTCCAAAAGTGTTCATTTTGTATAGCGACAATCAGGCCTTACAATTTGTAACCAGACAGGAGAAATTGAACCTGAAACATGCAAAATGGGTTGAGTTTATGAATAAATTTACTTTTGTTATAAATCACATTTATGGAAATTCCAACAAGGTTGTTGATGCATTGAGTAGGAAATGTTTGATTCTGCATGAGTTTCGAGTGAAGACCTTAGGTTTTGATAGCCTTAAAGAAATGTACAAAGATGATTCAAATTTCAAGGATGCTTACGAAGCATGTGAGAATCATGTTCAGAGAGATAGAATCCAATGGATTGAATATTTAATTCAAGATGGATTGTTATTCAAAGAAAATCAGTTGTGTATCTCGAAGAGTTCTATGAGAGAAAACCTTTTGAAGGAAAAACATAGTGGGGGATTGGCTGGACATTTCGGCCATGATAAAAAATTTGCGCAAGTGAACAGTTTGTATTATTGGCCAGGAATGAGGACAGATGTGTCGAAATTTTTCAAGAGATGTAGAATTTGCCCGCACACAAAGGGGAAGAGACAGAATATAGGATTATATCAACCATTTCCAATACCAAAGAGGCCATGGGACGCGATAAGCATGGATTTTGTGTTGGGACTACCGAGGACACAGAGAGGTTGTGATTCCATATTCTTGGTAGTCGATAGATTTTCCAAAATGGCACATTTCATTCCATGTCAAAAAACCAGTGATGCAACACACATTGCAAATCTGTTTTTCAAAGAAATTGTTCGCCTTCATGGGTTACCTAAGAGTATTGTTTCAGACGGAGATACCAAATTTGTTGGTCATTTCTGGAGAACCCTATGGAAAAAGTTGGGGACAAATTTATCTTTTAGCTCAGCATATCACCCTCAGACGGATGGACAGAATGAGGTAGTAAATCGAAGTTTGAGGGACTTGTTAGGGAGTTTAGTAACAGAACATCACAGTCAGTGGGATCAGATTATGCCACAAGAGGAATTTGCATATAATGACTCACCTAATAGGAACACCAGATAGAGCCCATTTCAGATAATGTATGAAATGCAGCCAAGAGGAGTTTCTAAGTTGAGGAACTTAGAGCAGAGTGATTTCAAGAGTGCTGGAGTGGAAGATTTTGCAGCAGAGATGCAGGAGCTCCACAGTAAAATCAGAGAGCGATTGCAAAATTCTAGCCAGGAATACAAGCACGGAGAAGATAAACATAGGAGAGAGCTTCAATTTGAAGTGAGAGATTTAGTTTTGGCACATCCCAGAAAAGAAAGGTTCCCAAGGGGAACATATAATAAACTGAAGATAAAAAAGATAGGGCCATGTAAGATTTTGTGGAAATTTGAGGTAAATTACTATGAGATAGAATTGCCAAATGATGTGGGCATATCACCCATATTCAACATAGCAGATCTGTATCCTTACAGAGCAGATGAAGTAGAGAATCAAAGGGAAGTTCAATGGGTCAAATAGATGCATATAGCTCAAAAGCCGCAAATGGAAAAGATCATTGATCAGAGAGTTGGAAAGAAAACCCGGAGGAAGACATATCTTGAATATTTGGTAAAGTGGAAAGGACACTCGATTGAGGATGCCAATTGGGAAAGTGAAGTAGATATCCAAAAATATGGACAGACAGTGCACGATCTCATGGACAAGAGTCCATGAATTTTTCATCCAGAGGAGTATGATGCAGGAGCATCGCCAACAAAGCACGAGTGGAGGATAGCTGGATATGGCAGCGCGCATTTTGAAGACATTTTTTTGAATTTCAAAAGAAGAACCATTTATGAAATAGTGAGAAGGATGTATTTGATTTTATTTTTTGGGGGGATTGTAATACAAATATTGAGAATTTTCTCTCATCTGTCGGTTGTGGGAATTTATTGTAATAAATGTAAAGTATATGGTAGTCTTTAATTTGATAAGATAGCTTAGAATAGTAGGAGGGAAAACTCAAGAAGACTCTCTTGTATGTAGGATATTATCATTCTCGTTGTAAATTTGATGCAAAGAAAGAGAGCAGAGAAGAGCAGAGAAGAATAGAGATTGTAGAAGTTGTATGAGAATATAGTTGTTGTTATTTAGACCATGTACAAAAGCACTTGAATTAATATAAGAAGGATTTGATCCAATTTCATGGTGTACTATGGTTGTTGTGCGTATCTATTGAATGGTATGTTTACAACTTGCTTATATTCTCTGTTATTCATTTGTTTCAATGTTGTGTGTGTATGTGATTTCATGTTGAATGTATGAAGTCCGTGAGAAGAGTATAAGTTTCAATTGTTTCTCTTCCTGAGAATTCCTGCATGGAGTGCAGTGAGAGTCCGCAAGGAGTGTGTTGACAAGATTCTGAGTTTTACCTCGGAAACGCTCAGGAGAGATAGCGTTAATTTATACCAGTAGGATTGCAAGTATAGAATAGAGTCGTGCAAGGTGTGTGCAGGATGAGGAGAGTCTTAGAATTTTCCAACCCAAGTGAGTGGTTGAATAACTTATGTCGCAAAGAGTGCACAGAGTTGGATTTGTCAAATAATCTTAGATTATTGTGAAGGTCGCAAGGAGTGCATGCAGGATTCTTCAAAATACTAGAAATAGCAACAAGAATCAAGCTCAGGAAGGATAAAGATGTGGAAGAGTTCGAAGGAAGTACGAGTTTTGAAGTCACCTTGTGGAAACAAGCTTAGAAGGGTTGACGTCGAATTATTTGGCCAGGATCCATTTAGAGCCCGGATGGACTGTAGAAATCCTTGGAAGGAGAAGCGTCGTTATCCATGGATTGTTGGATCCAGTAAATTTGTGAGGAGGATAAGGGTCGGGAGTCATTCAAAACTTGAAAGATCGGGAGGGATAGTAATTCGTCGATCTAAGGGAATATCGAACTGTTGATTCCTTTCATGGGAAGGAGAAATTGGGAATCGGGAGACAGAAGGGAGAAAGTCAACTTCCAAAGTCGCAAACCACAAAGTTTTGATTCGCGAAAAGAGGATCTGGACCGTTGAATCACGGGAGTCTTGAAATGTTGATATGAGGTAAGTGAAGTTGGGAGTTTGGACCTCGAGCGAAGGGAGGAGAGCTACTTCATGATTTCTCAATATGCAAAGTCCTGTAGCACTTGGAAGCTGGACCCTAGGACATAACTGGAGGTCACATCGATGGAGAATAGGGTAAAGAGCTAGCGCTCGCTAGAATCCTAACTCGGAGTTCGGGAGTTCAGCAGTCAAGAGAGTCGGGGTGACTCAAAATAGAATATTCAAGGTCGCAAAGTGCGAAGCACTTGTTGGTTAGGCTTGTGGTCATCGCCGGTGGTCGCGCGATGGGAGCTTGCACCTAGTTCTTGTTTGCGTGGGTGGAGTTCGTAAAAGGGACCTGTGATTTTTAGGTGTTGAAGGTTCCAATGAGGACCAAGGAACCATTTCGGCTTAGAGGAGTTTGAATATTCATAGACCGAGAGGTCAATAGACCCTGCCGAGGTAGGGGATTCTGCGTCACCAACTCAGAAGACCAGTATATGAATGAAATGATTGAAATCAGGAAAAAACTAGGTGATTTTGTTTGGGATATTGATCAGAGGTTTAAACGTATGAAAGGTAAGCTGAAATATGCAATTACTGGCATGCAACATAGGAATTTGTTTGTGAAATCATTGTTACCACATTTGAAATATCCATTAAGACAACGAAAGTTACAAACTCAGGAAGAGGCACTGCATGTAGCCTTACAAGTAGAAGAGAACTAGTATCAAGAGACAGATCCAACAATAGAGGAGTTGAAGTAGGATTTCAAGAATCTAACATTTCAACTTAACAAGAATAATGGTAAAGAGAAAAGAGAAGTTGTTTGGTGTACCTTATGCAGGAAACAAGGACACCATAAGAATGAATTTCTAACTTCCGCGTAGTATATGGCGACAGGGGTGCCAAACCCATTGCCAACAGGAGGACCGTCGTGCAAGATTTGTAAAACACATGGGAATGATCCATATCATTGTCCAATGATGAAAAATTATAATACAGTACCAAAAAGTTCATATTGCAATTTTTGCAAGTCAGTGGGTCATGATGATAAGGATTGTAGGACGATGGATATGATGAGAGAAAGAAATTCAGATAATTATAGGGTGCAAGAAGAAATTATGACAGGACAAGCTACACCCTAGTGTAACCAGGTACCACCACCATACAATAATCCACAACAACAATACAACAATGAACAACCATGGTAAAATAATGCGCAGACACTGTATAATCCTGCGCGGTATAACCAGGTACCTCAGTACAACACACCGCACAGAGATTGAGGTGGATACAGAAGTGGAGGACGAGGCAGAGGAGGATTTGGAAAAGGCATAGGACCAATAGTGTGCCACAACTACCGACAATGAGGACATCATGCAAGGGATTGTCCACTCCCACCAACAACATGTATGTATTGTCGCGCAACAGACCATGACACAAAAGATTGTCCAACACTCTTGGGAAAGATCTAAGAAAAAAGGAACCAGAACAAACAAAATGTCTAGTGGATCTCTGTTGAAGCTAGGGATGATGGGAGAAACATCAATATAGTCACGCGAGGAGGATCCAAGACGAGAAATGATGCAGTAAAACAAGATCCAACGCAACACCAATGGATTAAGATGAATACTGAACCACAGAAATAGTTTGATGCCCAAAAAGAAAAGGAAACATTTAAGGAGGTTATACAAGAGTTTCTTAAGAAAAATGTTGTGTCTACATAAACTGCACAACAAACTCAAAACTCACCAATATATCATATGCCCTCCTCAAAGGAATATGCTCGTGAAGGACAACCTTTAGAGAAAGTAAGTACCATAAACAAAATTCTGCAATCCCGTGATAAGTTATTGAAGGATCCATCATATGTTAAGATCTTACAAAATATTCTAGAAAGATGCAACATAGAGGTAGAAGGAAAGTTACAACAAAAAACAGTCAATCATCTCCATACAAGAAGAAGGACAAGCGGGGAATTCAGACTAAATGCTAATATTGGGGACTTCAACATGGGAGATATTATACTAGACTTAGGCTCTAAAGTAAATGTATTACCTAAGAAGAAATGGCAGTGTATGGGAGAACCCACACTAGGCTATTCACCTATCTAGTTGAAATTAGAAAATCAACACATAGTGATACCAATTGGAAGGCTTAAAGGTGTGATAGTATATTTGTATGGAGTGTGCACTATGGCATATTTTGAAGTAATAGAGATAGTAGATGGCACAAAACCTTACCCAACATTTCTTATATTGGATTGGGCATTTGATAACTAGGCTATAATCAACCTGAATACAAGGAAAATGACTTTTGAATTAAGCGAACATAGAGTCATTAGATCATTGGATCCTTTAGAAGGAGAAAGGATTATAGAGGCCACTTGTTTGGATCTAGAAGAAATAAACCAGTTGTACAAAACCACCATGTGAGAAGAGGATTATGTTAATGCAACTAGAGATGGGGTACTCAGCTGGAGAAGCATTAAATCATGTGTTTTTGACTTAGACACGGGTTTAGAGAATTGACAACAATTCTTACATGAAGTTTCCACAAGGATGTGCGCAAGAATAGATCGTCCAATAAGATGGGTTGGTACAGAGATAAGAGAACCTCCCAGTTTTCATGGGTTAAATGACTTAGAGGGATTTATAAAAAAAATATGAAGAGGAGGTGTTAGAAAATTAGAGGCTCTTATCCATAGATATTGCACTCAAGGAAACACCTTCAATATGGTGGGGTTCACACAATGAAACAATTCAAGACTGGTATCAATGTAAACTATTACTGTGCATTAGATTTGGCGCAGAACCCGGGAGCAATATAGTCTAGAAGTATGATGGGAAAGGCACACTAGTTGAAAACTTGGAGAAGCATAGAACAAAGTGGAGGATGACACCATTAGAGGAGTGGCCTCATCACTTTATCCATACATTGGAAGGAACCCCAGGGAACTGGTATATATACCAGGAGATGCGCAGAGGCACTATAGAATGGATAGGATTACAAAATAATTTTTTATTAACCTTATCATTTGAACATGATAACCCCAACATTGATTCAGCCCTAAAGTTGATATGAGGAGTGAGTTTTATTGATGAACCAAAAGTTTAAATCATGACAGAATATCAACAACAGAACAAACAAACAGTCAAAGAACTACTTTCATGTTATCATGTTGAAGAGGAAGCACCAGATGAAGATGAATCGTGCAACATTCAAATTACAAAGATTGAGGAATAAAGAGAGGTGGAAGGTCCATATCTGGAGTCAGAAGTATTTGTTGCACCAGTCAAATTTAAGAAAGTCAACATTGGGACGAATGACAACCCTAAAATGGAAAGTATTGGAGACTATTGGGACGAGAAAACAATAGAAAGAATAACATAGTTACTGCGCGAATACAATGACATGTTTCCAACAACCTTTACAGAGATGAATGGCATAGTAGGGGAGCTAGGTGAGATGAACATACCCCTCAAACCTGAGGCTAGACCTGTTAGGAAAAAACCCTACAGACTGAATCCAGTGTATAAGAAGAAATTGATCGAATGTTCGAAGATGGTATAATAGAACTAGTAGAGGAATTTGAATGGATCAGTCCTATGGTAATCCAAGAAAAGAAACAAGGGGGGATAAGGATTTGCGTAGATATGAGGAAACTTAATGATGCTTGCTTACATGACCCTTTCTCTATCCCTTTATAGATGAGATCTTAGAGAATGTGGGAGGCCATGAATCATATTCATTTACAGATGGATTATCAGGTTACCATCAGATCAAAACAGCTCCAGAGGACATGTATAAGACTAATTTTTCTATAGAATGGGGATCCTACCAATATACATTCATGCCATTTGGACTGAAGAATGCACCAKCCATATTTTCAAGAGTAGTCATAACTTCTTTTAAGGAACYCATACATCAATTTCTAGAAGTATATTTGGATGATTGGATTGTATATAGTCTATTAAAGGACCATGTAGAAGTGTTAAAACTCATGCTGGAAAGATGAATGCAATGTTAGACTCATTAAACATTAAGAAATGAATTTTCRGTACACCTTTTGGGATGTTGTTGGGACATATACTATGTAAACAAGGTTTTCTAGTGGACCCTTCTAAGATTGCAGTCATTGTAAATTTACAACCATCAAATTYAATGCGCCAGTTAAGAGAAAAAATGGGRCATACATGCTATTACAGGAACTTCATAAAGGGTTATGCGTAGATTACTGCACCAATGGAAAAAGTGTTAAAGAAGGAAACCATATTTATGTGGAATGAGGATTGTCAACAAGGATTGGACACTCTGAAGGAAAAKATGGTAATAACACCTATACTRGTATTCCCATATTTGGGAAAAGACATTTCATGTGCATGTAGATGCATCARCCATATCACTTGGAGAAATTATGGCATAACCARGAGAAAGGGACTTAGACCATCCTATAGCCTTTGCAGGCAGAAAAYTGTCAGAATCAGAGAAGAATTATAACACCRTAGAAAGAGAAGGCCTAGCCATGGTATATGCACTTCAGAAATTTAGGCACTATTTATTGGGAAAGCACTTTAAAATGTTCACATACCATTCTACCCTCAAATATCTAGTAAAATATCCAGTGTTGGGGGGGATAATTTGAAGATGGATATTTTTATTTCAATAATTTGAGTTTGAAGTGATAGTCAAACCAGGGAAGCTGAATGTAGGACCTGATCACCTATCAAGGGTAACTAATGGAGAAGAACCTACTAACTTGGAAGACAACTTCCCTGATGCACAATTATTTTCAGCACATGTAGTTGATGAATACTTTGTTGATATTATTGAATACTTAAGTACATGGGTTTCCCCATAGGAATTTACCACTGCGCAAAACAAAAATCTGGTAGTCAGAGTTGCTAACTATCAACTTATTGCAGGACATTTATACAAGATGGGCGCAGATAACATTTTGAGAAGGTGTGTATTGGAACATGAATGACCCAGAATCTTGATAGAAGCTCATGAAGGTATAGCTGGAGGAAACTATGAAGGTAAAGCTATCGTGCAAAATTTATTGAACGCAAGACTATGGTCGCCAACAGTCCATAAATATTCCAAGGAGTATTTCCACAAATGTGATGTCTGTCAGAGGGTTGGAAAACCAAATAGAAGGGATGAGATGTCTCTAAGACCACAAATGACTCTACGGGTATTTGAAAAATGGGAAATATAATTTTTTGGACCTATTA
The DNA here is from genome assembly GCA_009831015.1 of Picea engelmannii. Classification (NCBI taxonomy): domain Eukaryota; kingdom Viridiplantae; phylum Streptophyta; class Pinopsida; order Pinales; family Pinaceae; genus Picea; species Picea engelmannii. The sequence continues at coordinate 227,958 of ML777974.1, forward strand.
ATCCACCAACAAAAAGGTCAGGAGCTATATATATTGTTATTGTGACTGAATACTTAACAATATGGGCAGAAGAAACACCAATCAAAGACTGTAGTGCAGAGACAACAACACACTTCTTGTTTGAGCAATTGATCACCATAATTGGATGTCCCAAGATTCTGATGAGTGACCAAGGAACTCATTTTATCAAAAATACCATCAGGGCTATGACTGAGGAGTTTGAATTCTATCACCAGAAGAGTACACCATATCATCCTCAGGAAAATGGAATAGTAGAAGATTTTAATAAGATTTTGGAAAATGCTTTGATGAAGATCTGTAATGTCAACATAGATGATTGGGACTTGAAAATACCTGAAATACTATGGGAATATAGGACCACATGCAAGAATTTGACAGAATAGACACCATTCATATTGGTGTATGGGAAGGAAGCAGTGATGCCATTAGAATTCCTGATACCCAGTCTGTGCGTAGAATCAATTACCAACATAAAAGAAAGGGGCATAATACATGAGAGGCTAAGTCAACTAATGGAAATGGAAGAGGACATGATTTTGACAGGTTTTCACCATGAATTACATAAATCAAGTGATAAATCCTAGCATTACAAACATATTAAAAAGAAGATTTTTAAGGAAGGAGACCTAGTTCTACTCTATGACAGTAATTTTTTCCAACATCCAGGTAAGTTTAGAATGCATTGGCTAGGGGCATATGAAGTAAATATTGTCATAGATGGGGGATCTGTACAACTAAAGGACTTGGTATGAATATAACAAAAAGGCATGATCAATGGTAGTCGACTGAAACTGTACAGGGATAATCTACCTACTAACCCTTAAAAAGTTACAACGCAGTAAGAAAGGCATGTATATAGTGTACTATAGTAAATATTAGGAAATACAATTGATAAAAAGAAATAAAAAAGGTGAAAAAGAACAAAAAAAGAATAAAAAAATAGAAAAAGGAATACAAACACAAAAAGATGCAGAAGTTGACTGAACCACAAGAAAGTGTGAAAAACGTCACATGAAACAATTACTGTGACAACATCAGATGACAACATGCAGGAAAAATTAAACTTAGCGAAAATGCACAGAAACAATGAAAAACAGTTACGACCGAGTTTATAAAAGGCAGAAAGAATGTGTTAGTTCAACACTTACCGATTTTTGAGCACAGAGAGATATAGAAAGTGAGTTCCCTAGCTAGAACTTTATGAAGTAGCAAGCGAGTGTGTGAATTGGAGATAAGATGACCCCACCAAATTTTGACTCTCTAGGACAATATGTACGAGTTACCTGACATGGCCAAAGGTGCAAGGAAAGAATGAGACAACCCAAGAATGTGGTCAAGATGGAAGATGTCACCACTTCAGAAAAAAATCGATCAACCTGACATGAGTTGAGGAGGAAACATCGAAAGAACAACAAAGGGAAATAGGGCAGAGTGAAGGGCCTAGAATGGTATCGCTCACCCTCACCCTAAAATGCCCGTGAAACTTAATGAAATGATGAGCCAATGAAAGATTCATGAAGGAGAGGAGGTGTTGGTCGAGGATATCACCAACTGGCCAGACTTTGAGAGGGAAGAAGAAAGGCGCAGGGCTCCATGGAAATTAGACTCCCATATCTCCAAAACACAATGGTCGTTGTGGATGATATGTTGGGGAAGGTACCAAAACTTAGGTACTCAAACCACGATGTCTGCGATGCAACAAAATTTCCATATTTGGTTGAGGATATTTAATTAAAAGAAACAGTGGAAATCAGACCCCTAGGTAAACCAATATTGGAGCCCACGCAGTGGATAACAGGTTTGTACAACTCTAGAATAATGAACCTTTTGGATATACCGCACTTCGGGTGTGGTAAAAATGTCAGTCTCTGCATCAAACGACTAGTTTCTCGCATACATGGAGGCATCTCGTGGATGGATAGGCTAGTACAGCTGGATGTGGCACTGATTTCCAAAATCACAGGATTACCTACATTCGACGTGCATCCAAAGGAATACTTGGATAACAAGGTGCACGAGAAGGAAATCATAGAATTGGTCAAAGAACAATATGGCACTAGTCTGGGAAACATGGGCATTGTGCTCAAGCATATTGAGGAAAATGTGACACGGTTCACTAGAAAGCTTATGGATTGCAAGTTATTGAGAAAATGTTGAAAATAAGAAGTGCCAACGGGATTTATTGGAGTAGCCGCACAGTGCAGGAAAGGAGTGATGTTCAGCTGGGCATCGTACCTGTTGAACCAATTTTTGGTGGATTGCAGAGATGCGCAGGATAATGGAACCGAGCTCCATTACTCCTGGATTATCATACTTATATATTTGGCAGGGTGGCAGGAGCCAAATTTCTAATCTTTTCTGGGTAGGAAAGGAAAATGTTATGCGACACGATATGATTCCCTCTGGAAGGCCAAGGACAATAAAAATAAACAAGCCAATAACATAGTTTTTGCAATGTTGTTGGAATAAATACAAAACTGCACAACCAATGTGTGGTGCATACCTGTGGAGGTAATCTAAGAAACGAAATGGATATATAGGTTCAAGGAATCCATGAACCACATGTGGATCCAGGCTGCAAGGGATCCAAAGAAGGCGTGGCTAGAAATGCAATATTGTGTCACCAAGGAAGAAGTTGATTGGATAATCAAATATTGTCGTGTGTAGTGGAAAATTCCAGTAACAAAACCAACAATAATTCCCATCATGGCACAATCCTCCAAGCCCAAGGAAAAGGATGGACCAGGTTCCTCAACAAAAACAAAAATCCCAGCCGATAACACTAGAAAGGATGCAGCGCATAATCAACCGTCTGGAAGTAGCGCGGTGCCGAAAATACCAAGGAGGACAACAACAGTGACAAGGACAGGTAGCCAACCATAGACCAGAAAGGGGGATACATCATAGGATAGGGAAGAGAGGGTCCATGTTACAAAAAGTGGGGTGCATCCCTCATAGACAACAAGGAAGCCAACACAGGTAGAAGAGGCACGCAAAAAGAGAAAGTATGTCACATAAGACCCAGTCATCACCCTGATAGAGGATGATACTGAATTAGTCATGGATAAGGTCCAAGATAGGGGGGAGGAGACGATCTGTATTACAGTGGAACAAAGAGAAGAGATCATGGCCAAGCTCATCGAAATCCATGAAAATCTACAATAAGTATGGAGTCAAGTGGTACCACAGGCCACAATGCAGCAACATGAAAAGACACAATGACACCCTACGTAGAAAGAGGGAGACGATACAGTGAAATTGGTATTGCAAGGCAGGGAGACATTTACAGTCACTCGCCAAATGATTAGAATGGATCAGGAGACTGTGTAGAAACCCATTGGAGAAGTGGAGCAATTTGAAGTTGTCATGGCACATATACCCACCAAGGAAGTATACAAACTCTATACCATCATAATGGAAGAAGTGAAATCTAGTGCCCACATGGATGAAACCAACTTGGAGCTGGGTAGAGGAGTCGCTGAAATGTTACAAATCACATGCAGCCAACTGACCTCGTAGAAAGAGGAGGAGAAAGAATGCATGGATAAGCTAGAACAAGGATTAATAGTGGCATATGGTTGCATACTAGACAATGCACAAGCACCAGAGAGGAGTGCAGAGGAGAAGATCAACATGATTTCACAAAAAAATGACAGATATAAGAAATAAATCGAGGAGCTCAAAGAAATTATTAATCCTACAACTCCTACGGAGGTTCAATAATAGAGAGAACAAAAATCCACACTATAGATATCAGAGATGGCGAAAGAAGCAAGTGAAGTAGAAGAGTTGTTTGACATAAACACATAGATATGGACCATTGTGGAAGAAGATAAAAAGGTCTAATAGTGGGACCAACAATAAGAGAATATCAGTGCTACCATACAAGAGCTAAATCAATGGCATAAAACAATGAGTATTATGGAGCTCTTGAAGGGCACTAAAGAAATGAAGACTCTACAGACAGAGTTGAATACGGTGCAGAAAAATAAGCAGGAAAGACAAGATGAATTGGAACCTCTCCAAGAACAAGAAACACATATGATTTCACAGTTGGAGGAAGAGAAGATGAGTATGGCACGGGCACATTCATAGATCATAACATTAATGTAGGAGTAGATAACATCGCAGAAAGTGGAGGATCTAATAATAAAAGTTGTACAGTTAAGGGAAAAAGGAAAGGAACTAGCAGAGAAGTTCCACAGGTTGGATGAGGCAGTATAGGGAGCGCACGCCACCTGAGTGGCTTGGGACGAGCCACATGTCATTGTTGGGGGAGTTTTGGGAACATGCCTATTTTGAGAAGGAAGTTTATTATGGGCTCTTGCCTATTTTTGGAGAAAATATCTATTTTGGGAAAGACCTAATTTTGGATCGTGCACAACAGGTGGTTGGAAAAAAAACCTTCAAGAGGAAAATCAACATGCAAGAGTAAAATCAATGTGGCATGTAGGCAGACAATCCTAACCATGATAGGTTTAGGGTTTTTGATAAGGATTGTAATGA
>ML777974.1:245810-256825 GCA_009831015.1 Picea engelmannii
GGTTCACCAACTAGTTCAGGACTAGGGCCTTGGATTAGGTTGGAGAGGAAACTCTTCAAGGCCATTTTAAATCAAACATTGGAGTCTGAGATAGGGAGTGTCTAATTCCAGTGTCATGAAAGTTATCTGGGACCTCCCTCTAACACAGGGGATAAACACGAGGTCGCATGCGCAAAGGTAGTGGAGATAACCCCTCCAAAGCTGGACCAATCCTAGTGGAGAACACATATAGAGGGCTTGTTTTGGGATTCCATCATTTGCATTTTCCACGGGGCTTCATGGGTCTCAAATCCATTCGAGGTCCTCAGTTGTCTTTCAGACCATTTTCTCTCGATACCCTTGACAGGTTTCGGGCTCGATACCCTGCTCATTGTGGTCTACCCGACTTTTGACTGTACCCGCCTGGTGACTGTTCGCGTGCTGGCAACCTAGTTGCCAATCTTTGTTAGGGACTTACACAGGTGACTGTGGGGGTATACCCCAGTACCTAGGATAGACATCGGGCCATGCTTTGTAGAGTATAACTGGAGGGTGCTTCCATGTTCGAGTTTCACTTGCACTGGTAAGTTGCTCTAGTGTTGGTTGTTGTAACTGTTCTTCCAATTAATTTAGTGTTTGCTTGTCTTATCTTCTAGGGAATTTTTTTAGTGTGTGTTACTTTTGAACGTTTAAACTACCTTAGAGTGTCTTGGATCTTCTCACACAGTGGAGGATCCCAATCTTTGTCGGTCACGAAGGCTTCTTGGCCTGCCGTCGGTTACACTAGAGCCACCCCCGCCACCATTAAGGCGAAAGCTAGACCAACAAGGGTCTTTTGAAGCGACCGGGTTACAAACCATTGTGCCCGAACAACCCCCAGAGGAATCAACCATCTTGGAACTTGAAGAAACCGCTCTTGGCTAGGTTGAAACCCCAACCACTGATTTCTTAGCACCTTTCATTGTACCAATTCAATTTTACAAGCGCCAGACAGTGTCGCACAGAGAAATGGAAACAAATGTTGTTACTCCTTCTGGGAATTCTTCAATTCCCACCAGGGTTGTCACCACAAGAGAGATTTCATCTCCTAACCCACCTTCATCGGTCTGAGCCACCATGGTCTCGACCGCAACTACTTCGCACAGTGGTCCAATCCCGTCTTTGGCAACGGCCATAACCCCTTTCACACCAAGTGTGACAGGCCCTCCGTTCTCATACGAGATGCCTAGTTCAGGTACAAGTCATGTACTTTCCTAATCCACTTTATAGACTTTGGGTCTGGGGGAAAGGAGCTCTATCACTCCTCTGCAAGGTCACATGGGGGGAACTCCTGCTCCCTTTAACGCTTTCCCTTATGGAGGAGGTCGTATCCCTCCTTTGTCCCCTTCACTCAGTGGCTCACATCAGCCATCCGTTGGGCAACCTACACACAATAGTTTATTTGGAGCGGGGAGTCAAGGACCACCTTTGCATAGTATGCTGATCGGTTCGACACCTTTTTCTTTGAAAGGAACATTTGGTAACAACACCTTCTCGTCAGCCTCTTTCCCAACTAGGGGCAACCCCATTTTTGGACAATCTACTCATGTGCAGGGTACTATTCCTGCATAGGGGGAAAACTTAGCAAGACCTTGGAATTCAGGGCAGGGATCTGTTCCCTCATCTGGAATGTCGATCTGGGGTAATTATTTACACAATCAATGGAACCCCAGACAAACTTACTATGCCTATCCCCACGAGACCGACATGGGGTAATCCTTCCCAAAGTCCTTCGAATATAATGCATGCCCAACCATCTATGTCCTACTTGGGAAATCAGTTGATGATGTCTCCACATATGAAAAATCCTTACGCTGGCCAGGTCCATGGTTTCTACCAGAATCTGGGCCAGCAGCCAAACTTTTCCTGGCAACCTGGTGCCAGTCAAACTCCAGGTCCCTTTTTCCCAGGTTATCAACAGAAACCCAAATTAATTACCATTCCTGGCGACTTTACACTTGCCAGATTTGACAAGGCTGTTGAATGACCCTATTTGTCATGATCCGCGTTGGCCTCCTATGCCGATGAAGTTGCCTTCGGACATTCCAAAGTTCAAGGAAAAGCCTAACGAAGATCCAGGCGATCATGTGACTACCTTCCATCTTCGGTGCTCATCTAACTCATTGAAAGATGACTCCGTACAATTGCGATTGTTTCAACTTACTCTCATTGGGAGTGCCACGAAATGGTACATTGAGCTTGATCACTCAATATACTCTTCTTTTGGTGAACTGGCGATGGCTTTCCTGAACCATTTCTAGTTACCTGTGAGATACGACACTGGCACAGAGCTGCTCGCCAATTTCGAACAAACAACAACGGACCATATCTCTGATCACATCTGAGAATGGAGACGTCGGAAGAGTTTAATCAAGGTACCAGTCCCACCAACATTCCTGCTTGAGTGGTTCCTTAAGTCTTTGGTCCCACAGTTATCCAAAGACATTGCGACGTCAGGCGTTTTCTCCGAGGAAGACGCCATCATGAGGGATCAACAGTTTGAGCTCATCTATTCTCAGTTCGGTTTATTATACAACATATTTCCAGATGCTCCACGTTCAATACTGGATAAAACTAGAAAGAGATCTAGACCACATGCCGATGGTATTGTCGGTTCAGCACAAACCAAGCCCACTGAGCAATTGACAAAGTAGTTGCAGCAATTATACATACAACACACAACGGCCAGCCAAACTACTGCTTTGGCTGCTCCCCCTGCCAAAACGTCAGAAGTACACACAGTGCAGTCGACTAACCCAAAGGCCACCCAGCAGCCTGAAGGGAAGAAAAAACAATGAAAGAAGGGTAAGGGGGACAAAAAACCGAACGATAATGTCGGCAGGGACAACACTGGAAAATGGAAGGCAAGGTATCCATGCAACTTGTGCATGGAAGACCACCCGACCCATCTATGTCCTCGACTTGCAGAGGCCCAAAAATTTGTCACGCAGCAACAACAGGCAGTGTTGACTAATCCATTTCAACATGGGTAAAATCTAACTCAAGCCTCTGCAAGCACGGAAGGGGGCAGCCAAGAAACCTACCCACCCCCGAACAACCTTGCATCTGCAAACGTATATATGGTTAGGGGTGATGCTTTCATATCGACTAGAGTGCACGATTATAGTAAACCAAGTGCTTCTGAGAAGGGTAAAGAAGATGATCTCCCATCTCTTCCTCTACAGATTGAGAATACATTGGGAGAAACAATGACACGCATTCCAAAATATGCATTTAAAAAAGCTTCTCATAACCCAAATGCAAGGGCTGCCCAGAACTACTTTGTGGTGGAAGATTTATCACAAACCCCTTGTGCGATGTCTACTTTGGAGGTCCTCCAAAGCTTCCCTACTTAGAGGAAAGCCTTGTTGACCACTTTGGGCTCTACTGAGACTTGTAATTTGGGTACCATCATGTTAGATACAACCGACTTAAAACCTCGTCTGCCTTACCACGTAGCATTTTAGATAGTAGTGGCTTATCCCATGAAAACTTTTACTCGGAATATCTTCCGCATGGTGGTCGATGAGGGCGCCTCGACATGCATTATGTCGTTGGCATGTTGGAAGGACATTGGCCATCCTGTTTTGCCTCCATCACCTACTCTCCTCACTTCTTTCGACGGTCGTTCGTTCCGACCACATGGCATCGTTCCTTATTTCCCCGTGCAGTTAGGAGGGAAGACCGTGTGTGTCGAAGTAGAGGTAGTCGATGCTCACCTTGACTATAACCTCTTGTTAGGACGAAATTGGACTTATGCTATGCAATCTGTGGTTGCTACAGTTTTCCAGGTCTTGTTGTTTCCACATGAGGGTCGGATAGTGACCATCGATCAAATGTCTTTCTCTATACCTGACCCAGCTTTGGGGGCATCCATGGTCCCGATGATTGATAATCCTCAACCAGGTGTCGTCAATGTAGGATTTGGTTTGTTCCCATCATTTATGGTTACCTTCGATTACCCACCTCCTCACAATGATATTAAATTTATATCTAATCACCATAAGGTTGAGATTTTTCAAGTTTCGTCGTTCCACACGACTTACTTCGAGGATCCATGGATACTTCCTCCCCCATCGGCCATGATGGATGAGACAGGGCACCCAAGCATGTCCATGCCCTTTTCTGTCACTGAAGTAGAGTACTCTTTAGTCCAGCAAGGTTCAGCTAACCCTAATCCGACTCCTGCACAAGAGTTAGATCCACTTCTAGAGCCTATTTGGGCTCAAGGTTCTCTCACTAGCATTGATTCGTTAGACTTAGTCTTGCCTTCTGATGAAGCAGTAATCAAAGCAATGACTAGTCCAGACAAACCTTGGGAAGATCTTCATCACAGATCATATTTTATCCCAGAGTTAAGCCAAATCGAAGCAGGAGAATTCACCGTGACCATGATGGGAGATCAGTCATGTCCTATTAATCTCTTAGCTACACATGAAATTTATGTTGAGGGCAATATGGAAACTATCGCTGAAACTATACCAATCAACATCTCCCGAAACCCTGGCATCATGGAGAACGTCTTCGTCAAAGCAGATTGCTCCCTCGAAGAGATTCAAATCTATACGGATCTTTTCAAAGAATTTTGTGACGTTTTTGCCTGGTCTTATGAGGAAATGCTAGGCATCGATCCAAAAATAGTTGAACATGAAATCACAACTTATCCTGATGCCAAGCCTGTTCGATAGAAGCTTCATCCAGTTAATCCCAAGAAAGCACCAACCATCAAGATTGAGGTTGAGAAATTGCTAAAGGAAGGTTTTATCTATCCTATCCATTTGACTCAATGGGTGTCAAATCATGTGCCGGTCAATAAAAAACAAGGCACGATTCGTGTATGTACCAACTTCCGTGATTTGAACAAGACATGTCCAAAAGACAATTTTCCAACACCATTCATCGACCAGATCATTGATGAATGTGTTGGTTGCGAAGCCTTTTTTTTCATGGACGGTTTTTCGGGATATAATCAAATCCAAATCAAACCTGAAGACCAACACAAAACAACATTCATCTGTCCTTGGGGTACATTCGCATATTGTAAGATGCCTTTTGGTCTTAAAAATGCTGGAGCCACATTCCAGTGGGCCATGTATTTTTCTTTTCATGATCTTAAGCATATAGTCGAGGCCTATATAGATGATTTAGCATCACGATCTCGCAAGAGATCGGATCATCCCACACACCTTAGACTTATCTTCGAACGCTGTCGCTACTTTAGGATTCACTTAAATCCAAACAAGTGCATCTTTTGCATAACGTCGGGATGCTTGTTAGGTTTCATCATATCAACAACAGGGATCATGGTCGATCCTCTCAAGGTGGAGGCAATAATCCAGTTTCCCCCCCCCACGCACAATCCTTCAAATTCAGAGTCTACAAGGCAAGGAGAACTTTTTACGGCACTTCATCGCCAACTATGCCGAAATCACCAAGGGCTTTATGCGCTTACTGATGAAAGACATTCATTTTTACTGGGACGATGTCGCTCAACGCTCTTTTGACGCATTAAAACACGCCCTCACAACGGCCCCTCTGCTACGGCCACCTAACTATAACAAATATTTCTTATTATATCTGGATGTCGCAGAGTCAACCATTGGCATGGTTTTAGTTCAGGAAGATGATTTGTTCTCGGAATACGTGATCTATTACCTGAGCTGAGGCCTTGTAGGACTAGAAATCAATTATTCTCATATCAAAAAACTTGCATTGGCAGCAGTTCATGTTGTTCAATGGTTCCGTCATTATGTTCTATTTCGCAATACCACCGTCATTGCTGTCGTGAATCCATTCCAATACATGTTGACACGACGGGTTATAGGCAGAAAAATCAGTAGATGGATAGTCATCCTCCAGTAGTTTGACTTAGACTTCATTTCAACAAAGTCCAAAAAGTCATTGGTCTTCGCAGAGCTTATTTCGGAACTTCCGGTTGAGTCAGGTGACGTTGTGCCTGAAGAATCGCCTATCTAGGGAGATATGTTTTTGATCACATCTTTAGATCCTTGGTATGGAGATATATTTATATATCTCCAGACTTTGAAGTTCCCCACTTCTGCTTCTCGTGATGAGCGTCGATGTATACGCCATCAGGCTAAGAATTATCTCATACTCGATGATACATTGTATTGGAGAGGTGTAGACTGCATCTTACATCAATGTCTCACTCATGAGGAGGTAGTTATCGTGCTTAACGACTGCCATACCGGAGCTTGTGGCGGTCATTTGTCTGGGTTGGAAACATCCCAAAAGATTCTACGAGCAGGTTACTTATGGCCGACACTTATCAAAGATTGTATGGAATCAGTCAAGAAGTGTCATCCATGCCAAATATTCTCTCAGAAGATGAGGGCACATCCCGCTCCCATGTTTCCTGTCATCACAGTTGGTCCCTTCACCAAGTGGGGGATTGATTACACTACTTGCAACCCCCCTTCAGAAAGGGGGCACCGCTATATCATCGTAGCTGTAGACTACTTCACTAAGTGGGTCGAAGCTATGCCAACGTTTAAATATGATGGAGAGACTGCAGCTCTCTTTTTATTCAACCAGATCATAGCAAGGTTCGGCATCCCAAGAGAGATTGTTACTGACCATGGCAGTCACTTTCAGAACCAAATGATGATCGAATTAACATCAAATCTTGGGTTACGGAAAGAGCATTCATCACCCTACTACCCCCAAGCTAATGGACAAGTGGAAGCTGTAAACAAAACTCTTAAGACTATTCTACAGCGAACTATCAACTCAGCCAAGTCAAATTGGCATTTGATGTTATACTCGGCATTATGGGCTTACCAAAAATTTGTTAAGACTGCAATTGGTTTCTCACCTTTTCAAGTTGTTTACGGGTTGGAGGCAGTCTTGCCCATCAAATGTCAGATCCCATCTCTAAAATTGGCAGTACAATTATTGCCAGACACTTCTCCACTTGAAGAATGGTTAGTACACCTTGAGCAGCTCAATGAGTAGCATCGTGATGCGGCCCTGGCCAACGATGCTCACAAACATAAGGTCAAGTGTTAGTATGATAGGTCTGTTCATCCTCGGATTTTCTCTGAAGGCGACCTTGTCCTGGTCTATGACCAAGATAAGGACCCCCTGGGGGCAGGAAAATTCAAACCCATGTGGTTCGGACCTTTCATCATAAAAAAGGTATTAAAAAAGGGCGCTTATCATCTGGTTGATTTTGAAGGGAATGCTTTGGCGGAGCCTAGAAATGGGCTCTACCTCAAGAAGTATTACTCATAGGCAGGTCACTATGGGTAAATTTTTGTAACATATGTATAGTCTTTGTACTATTACTTTTTAGTTTCTTTTAAATGTTATGGACGTGTCATTGATGTTATCTTTCATCAATATGGCAGATGTCAAGTGATTCCGAGGTGTTTGTTGGGTATATAGATGGTTCCAGTCGGCACACTCGGAGGCTTGCCTCTGCAGCTTGGGTAATCTTTACACCTCAGGGCTAGTTGTTATCTTACGGAGGTATATGCTTAGGTGACACCACAAATAATGTCGTCGAGTATAGTGCAGTTATTGAGTTGCTTCATGATGCCTTGTCATTGGGTATCTCTCATCTCCAGGTCTATCTCGACTCTCAACTGGTTGTGTCTCAGCTAAACAGAGTATACTGGGTTCGTGATCCAACCTTAGACAAACGATTCCTTAGGGTACGTCTCTTAAAACGAAACTTTGATTATATTACATATTTTCATGTTCCTAGGAGATTAAACCAAATTACAGATACTCTAGCTAATCAAATTTTAGATTGGCATCTTGCACACATATGAAAGAACATTGACATAAGCATGTAAATGCATTTTTTCACACGTGATCCATAAGACACAAAAGATAAAAAAAAAACATATATAACATCATAAAGTAACCAGAGTACATAGATGGACACAAGTGCCTTAAAAAATAGGACCAATAATGAGTCACAGGGCTTATGCCCTCAAAAAATATATACAAGTAGTGCTCGTGGCACGTAAAAAGTCTAAATAGCTTCAGGGCCTATGGGCCCTGTTATAATGGTCCACAGCATGGGCTAAACACCTAAACAATCGGACCCACGTCCGAGGTGCCCCCACTACATGAGGCTGCATGGATGGCGACAGGTCCTCTATCTCTGCCATCGGGACTATGTGAGTAAGTGCAGTAAAGTTTCGCTCAACTCATCTAAGTACCCTCTCAGCCTCCCCGGCTGGGAGGTTCCCTGCTACTGTTGGTCCCCCAGCAGCGGCAGCTGCGGCTTCTGGACGAGGACAACACCTGTTCTGTGCATAATCGACAGGTCGCATGGGTCCCACATCTGCATACAACAAACGTATATCCGTCAAATACTCTGGCATACAAAACAAATGATATATATAACAAAAATGACATAAAAATGACATATACAACAAAAAAACTACAAAGGTGGAGACTTACCCATCTCCCCTCGCTCCTCACCAGGAGGCACGGGTATCTCAGAATCTCTAGAAAATTCTATCCCTGCATATGGGTAATCCTCGATCACAGGGATCTGCCGGGACAGCCATGCAAAAAAGTCATCATCGAAGGACTCATTGGTCCTTCCACCACCCTGTTGTGGAAGTAATACTGCCCATCTACATACTGCAGGAAAAGAGGCCCGATGTCCTCGTACCACTTCCTGAGGACTAAAGCTTGGAACTCTCTCAAAAAAGAATGAACACAAAATCATCCCGAACCCGAATTTTCTCTATGTTCGTTGCCGTCAATCTGTCAATTGCCTCTTCATACACTCCAATAGTGTGGTACTCCAATAAAAAATCTGTGCATTCAAGCACTGGATATCACAGTTCATCTGTGCGCGAGACGCCTTATGCAAGGTCGTTGAACCGATAATCTGCCCAATAAGCAATAATATCGCTTGCAGCAACAGGTTAGTAATCTTACTTATGGGCACCTGGGAGCTCAAACGGTTTGTCCCAGCCTCACAGTGCAGGGCTATCAATTCCACTATGTTATGCAGCCCTGATGGAAACGTCCTGAAATTGACTAGTTCCCCTCTCCTTGAGAGGCCAGTCAAAAAATAGATATCCTCGGTGGTGTGCACCAGTGATTGCCCCTCTAGCATGAAGGCCTCTGCATTAGGGTGCCAATAGTCAACCAAGGCATTCAGTAGCCTCGGTTTTGCTTGCATAAATGGACACAGGAAGAACTTAAGCAAACCACATTGTATCAATGCAGCCACGACATTCGAATCTCCCGCAACCAACTCACTAATTGCTTCATGCTCCCTTTCCCTTCAGTGGACATACATCCTGCCAAAACAACCAAGTTCAGGAGGGTCAGTGACTGCTCTTTAGTTCTTTTTGTCTATAAAAGGGGGTCCACACGTGTTGTCTAGGTGACAGTCGTGTGTACATGGGGGCAGGCTTTACTCTGCCCGAGTGTACACACGGCCTGTCCAGAGACAGCCCGCGTGGACCTAGGGCCGACCTTTTAAAGGTCGACGCCCACCCAAAAAATGAAATCAAAAGAAAAAAGAAAGAATTGAATAGCTAGATAGGGGAGTTTGTACTTACTTGGTCCAAGCGGAAGTTCGTCAATGGTGATAATGAGCTGCCAACTTCTATTTATAGACTTTTTGGCCTCTTTTTGTCACTTTTTTTGGCCTCCCTTATCAGTTTCTTTATACCAAAAACCATTTAGAGTGATTTAGAAGTTATATGGGAGGGATTTGATTGGGTATTAGGACACTTTTTTTGAGTTTTGAGGAAATTTTGACGGTCCATGAAATTTTTTCCAAGAATCAACTTGAGCATATAGGTTAGGTTACTACCTCGACTTTTGTGTCTCGTTGTCTTTTTCCTCAGCCATAGGATCGATCCCATCAGGTTGTGACACGGAACCGTCATATCTGCTTTAGAAGTGTTGCAACTTGGCAGTAGATCTTACCAAAACATGGATGCCCTAGGTAGGTCTTGGTTGCATTATGGTGTCCATGCCATCTTTGACACACTGTAGGCTCGAGAGTCCTTATAGTCTTTCTTGAATATGAGTTTGAGCCTCATTTGCATGATTCTTCTTCGCTCTTGATCTCACCCTCGGGACTCCCAAAAAATAATGAGTCTCCTTTTAAGCCCTTTTCAGACCCTCTAAACATGAAAAGATTGTCGAGCGATCTTGTGGCCTTTCACGCTCGTTAAACTGAAATTTGAAGTCACATCTGTCCGGCGATAGTTTACCCCTTTTTCAGTCCGGACGGTCAACTGTACGAACAAAGGTATACTCTATGGAACTTCATCTCTATAGAAGAGTACTCTCAGGTAAAATTTTATCCCTTTTTCGGGCCTGAGGGACTAAACTTACGAAGAAGGAACCCCCACAGAGTCCATAGCTCAGCTCTTTTCAGACTCCCTAAAATTGAAAAGATTGTCGAGTGACCTTATTCTTTCACACTCGTTAAATTGGTCCAGAAGAACATTCCTGACGGAGTCCATAGTTAAGCTTTTTTCAGACTCCTTAAAAATGAAAAAATAGCCAAGTGATCTTGTCCTTGTCACACTTGTTAAAATGGTTTTGAATCGATGTCTAATCAGTGCTAGTTTACCCTTTTTCGAACCGACTAGACTATCTTCAAAAAAGGTACCCCAATGGAGTCTCCTTTTATGTTTTTTTTTAGACTCTCTAAATATGAAAAACCACCGAGATTACCTTCTCTGGGCTCGTTAAACTTACATTGAAGGATGTTACCATTGTGTGTTTTGTTAACCGTGTTTGCATACCTTATATGCCAGCCTTGTAACAGTTTGCTTCTGCGTCTTAACACCTTTGGCCCCCGGAGGATTTTTCCCAAGTATCATTCTACTAAAACATTACTCTTGTCCTTGTGCCTTGAGCTTGTATGTTTGCAACACTCGTTCCTCCCTTGTAACGTAATATTCCTTTATTCTTTTTCCACAATTATTGAAAAGAACAAAAAAATCAAATATACCCCAAAAAGAGGAAGGGAAAAGTATTTT
>ML777974.1:275668-311240 GCA_009831015.1 Picea engelmannii
TAGAAAATGGAATTCTTTGTGTACTTCTTTGATCTTGTTGGGGAGGATTTACTAAATATGGTTGAAGAGTCGAGGTTGAAAGGAAAAATTACATGTGGTTTAAATTCAACTTTCATTTCATTAATCCCCAAAGTAAATAAGCCTCTTTCCTTTGGGGATTATCAACCAATCTCATTATGTAATCCCAGCTATAAAATAATTTCAAAAACTATAGCAAACAGGATCAAGCCTTTCCTGTCCAACTCGATCTCGGAGGAGCAACTTGGTTTTTTAAAGGGGCGCCGGATTCAGGATACTATAGGAACTGTACAGGAGTTCTTGCATAGCATAAAAAACAAAAAATTAAAGTCTTTAGTGTTAAAGATGGACTTACAAAAATCTTATGATTGTGTCAATTGGGATTTATTAAGGATGATACTTATCAAAATTGGAATGGGTACTAAGATGACAATTTGGATCATGAGTTGTGTGGAATCAACAACTTTTTCCATACTTGTGAATGGTGAGGCTACATATTTCTTCAGAAGTGGAAGAGGCTTGAGGCAAGGGTTCCCTTTGTCACCCTTACTCTTTATCCTAGTGATGGAAGGCTTAAGTATTTTACTAAAGGAGATTCAAAGAGAAGGGAAGATGATAGGTATTAATGTCTCTAGAACAATAAAAATACTCCATATATTATTTGTCAATGATTTTATCATTATGTCAAAGGATACTTTGTAGGAATGGTGGGAGATAGACAAATTATTAAAATCCTTTTGCTTAGCCTCGAGATTAGTGATAACTATTTCAAAATATACTTTCCATCAAGTAGGGTTATCGGAGCTAGAAATATTTCCTTTCAAGGCATTGTTCCCCTTTAACTTTTTGGATCTGTCTTCGAGTTTTAAATATCTAGGTTTTTACATGAAAGTTGGCCCTCAACGTGCAATGGATTGGTTATGGTTGATTCAAAAAATGGAAAAAAAGATAGATAATTGGTGTTATAGGTGGTTATCTTTGGGAGGCGGGCTCACTTTACTAAAGCCTGTTTTAGAGAGTCAACTAGTATACTGGTTATCATTAGTAGTCATCCCTTATTATAAATTTTCTTTGGAATAGGAACCGGGACACCAAACACTATCATCTTTGCAAATGGTATTTGATCACTTTACCAAAGCGCCATGGGGGATGGGGTCTTCGAAATATCAAGGATTTAAAACTTGCTTTGGCCGCAGACTCTCTCTGGAGGGTCTTATTCAATTCAGATATATGACATCGTTTTATTAAATATAAGTACCTTACTCACTCAACCATTAAAAATTGGTTTAGGTCCCCTAATTTTCAGCAAAAGTCAACATGAAGCATGTGGGACGGGCTCATAAAATCAATACATCTAATCAATCATTGGTTGAGTTGGAATCCTGGTTCGAGACATCTCATAACAATCAGAGAGGATAGAATTCTTGGTATGGGGAGTAAGTCTTTTATTTCATCAAACTTGATATCGACCCTTTACTGCATGAATATTCACTCGTTGGCGCAGTCTTTGAGGTCCTTTGGTAGTTCAAATACCAATGTACCATGGCTCAACAGTAATGAAATTGACCTTTCTGGTGTTCTTGCCACAGAATGGGAATTTTACATAAAGGCATTAATCGAATCGAGAGATTATCTTCAGGATTGTGAGGGTACCTTATTATGGAGTGGTGGTTATATGTCCGGGGTGCCTAGCATTAAATTTTTTTATTTGGCAATACTATCAACAAAAAATTTGAGCATTCTGGGTGGATGGAGGAGAACAATTTGGCAATGGGAAATTCAATTAAAAATCAAGTTGTTTATATGGTTGGTTTTGGAAGGTAAGATACTCACATGGGATACTCTTCAAGCTAAAGGAAGAGAAGGATTTGTTTTATGTTATTTATACAAAAAGGATACATAAACCATAGACCATTTACTCATTCACTGTACCTTCACCAAGTCAGTTTGGGAAAAGGTAAGACTCTCACAAGGTTATAACGTATTTTGGGCTGGTATTTATTTGACGGATTGCTTTAAGATTTGGATCAGGGATAAGTATGTCCCTTCGGCGCTGGCTACTCATATTTTCTGGTACATATGGATTGAGAGGAATAGAGCCATCTTTGAGGGAAGCACACTTAAAGTTCTAGCGGTATATTATAAATCTTTAGCTCATCACGTTGGAAGATAAACAAAAAAGAAGGATAAACTACCAAGAAGCATTGTGTTTCAAAATCAAATCAATACCACAGTTGCATTTTTTGATGGCAGCCCAACAGGATGGCTATTGTTGCGAAGTGGGTGGTGTCTTAAAATTTCCAAATTATACTATCATAAGATGGACATTTAACTGTGGACATGGAACTAATAACAAAGAAAAGTTGTTGGGGGATTGGGAAACTCTTGGGTTGGCATTACACCTGTCAATTAACCACTTACAAATTTTGGGAGATTCCAAAGTATTAATCGATTGGTTAAAAAAAAAAGGCAGTCTTCATGCATGTGCCATTGAGGGATGGAAAGCAAGGATTAGAGACATGGTCAAATGCTTTGAATATATCAGTTATGATCACATTCCCAGGGACTTCAATTCTGATGCTGATATTTTATCAAAACAAGCACTTGGTGTACCTGAAGGAGCCATTATATATTTTTCTTCGAAAAATGGCATAGCGGGGGAGAAAACACATATACACATTTATTAGCCTTGCCTCGATGTAATGTTCCCTTTTTGAGCAATGTTTTGTCATTGTTTTATTTGGATTGCATGGTTGCAGTTATTATATATGCCAGTTTAGTATTAGAGATGGTTTGGGGTACCACTCTTAGTATAGGCTTGCTATTCTGCCATGATGGGTGAGGTAATTTTGAAGATCATGTTATGATTGTGCATAACTTTGATCCAGACACTTTTTGTTGGGACAAAGTTGTAAAAGAATTATATTTACTTAATATAATTGAGATAATTTTTCTACTGGAAAAAAGTGACATGTTCAATATTGGTTAATAAAAATAAATAAATAAAAAGAAGATAAATTTCACTAATTTTCATATTTTCAATGATAAAAATATATTTACATCCATTTCAACTCTTCATGGCATAAAACTAGGATAACAATAGAATTCAAATCCATTACAACAATATATTTATTAAAATTTTACCATAATTTAAATCCATTACAACAATATATTCATTAAAATCTTACCATATCATTAATGGAAATTGAAATAAAATAGAGAAAATAACACTTCTCCTTCTAATTATCTAAAATAAATTCAATTAACAATTATATTATTAATTTATAAATAAACATAAAACTTTATACCATAAAACCTTCTAACTTGTAAAAAAAATATCAAGACAATATTGAAAAGAAAATGTCTTTTGAAAAATGATTAAAGTGATTATCCGAGTACTTAATGGGAAAGATTCAAAGGGAAATAACCGTATATATAAAGTGATTTTTGAGTCAAGAAAACATCTTGAAAATGAAAAAACAAGGAAATAAGTATTATTTATTTATCTATTTTAAGAGTTCTTAAAATAATTTTTAAGGAAAATAATTTTTGGAATTAATATAATATTAATGAATTAGTGATTTATAATATATAAATAAACTCAAAATTTATATTTTAATAATTGTATCAATAAATAATATTGATATATTTTTATTTTACATTTTAATTAATAAAAATAATTTTTTTAATTATTATTTTTTTAATTTTATAAAAAAAATTATAATTTTTTATTTTATTTTATTTTACCTGTATAAATCTATCTAACTTTGGATTTATCAAGCACATAAAGGGATCACATCTTTTGAGGTGAAAACCTTTAACTTTTCTTTAAGTTTTGCACTTTAAAAAAGGTTTTCTATAATCCCTCTCGACACACTTAGTAAATCTGAGGTTAAGATGGATCTATGTTGGTTTAATACATTAATATTAAAGTATTGAAAAATATTAATATTATAAAATATATTAATATATTTATAATGATGATGATTAACATCCACTAAGATCCCCGGATGGGGTGACAYGGGAYRCAATGGTACCACGCGGGAGCGAGCCGGGACGCAGCATTAATGCATCCACCGRCCCACATCACCTCGGACCATAACTCAGCATGAGCATGAGCAGGYGCATTCAAACGACGAGGCCCCTYGYGCAAGGGAAGGGTACCCGCCATCARCGCACTATCTAGCAGACTTTAATGGCTATGGTGATTGTTTTAGCACTCGCGCTCATTGTCCAAGCCRTAATAGMAAAGAGCCAGTCGCTCCCTGCARCCTCCGCTCCACTGAAGAAGCAGAATTGCAGCAGCCTCTCTCCCGTTTCCCTGGAACAGTGGCAGCACCCGGCGACCTCGCCAACACTCAGGAGCATAACGACCTTTCGAGAAAGCACCCAGGCAATTCACCGAACCCCCGCCATGCCTCGAGCGAGAGGGAAAACGCGAAGGGGAGCTGCCTGGTACATGGCGGAGTCACGACGCAAGAGAAAGGAGAACTTTGAGAAAGCCATGGCAATGGCAGCTAAGAGAAGAAGAAACATACCACGCATGCCTCCAATGGCGTACGTGGAGGAAGTCATCCCGGAAGGAGGCCTGGAAATCCCTCCTGAGCACACCTTGTTTATAGTGTTGGACAAATGGAATCCGAGCTCAAACTTTGGTCCGGATAGCAAGCCACCGCCTGCAAGCAGTATGCTCGGCCCTTATGCCACTAGCTCAGAGACGCCTTACTCCCCCTGCTACGTGGAAGAGGAGGTTCCTCCCAAACCTACCAAGGAAGCGAAGAGGCAAGCACACGCACGACAATGGCACAAGAAGCAGGAAGTAGAAGCGGCCACCCTCGAGGAGTTAATGGACAGCCACCGCCC
The DNA here is from genome assembly GCA_009831015.1 of Picea engelmannii. Taxonomy (NCBI): domain Eukaryota; kingdom Viridiplantae; phylum Streptophyta; class Pinopsida; order Pinales; family Pinaceae; genus Picea; species Picea engelmannii. Next base: position 280,550 of record ML777974.1, read on the forward strand.
GGAGCAGCCACCTTCAGTCGACTGGGGATACCTCAATATCGTCTTTGAGATGAGGAATATGCTGGAGGACTAGATCTTCCGTCTTGCACGAATGGATCAGAGACTTGACATGTTCTTTGCGGCACATTCCAGAACTCCGCCAAAGAAACAATGTCTGATTTGTGCGCGAGCCTATTCGTTCCCAGCAAGATGGAGGCAATCTGAGGACGAGGACAAGCATGCCGGTTCAAAGGTTACATAATGTTCAGAACTAGACTTTGTTTTTGTTGCTATAATCTAGGCCTTAAGATAGCTAGCTACCAGTATTTCTTAGAACTAGTCAGGATAACCGGTTTCATGTTCGCGACTGCTAGTCCCGGTTTCCTTCGGGCAGGACGTAGCACCATCAATTTTGTCAATTTTGTTAATTCTACAAACTGGTTGACAAATGGACAGGGATGCCCAGCTGTCCCGGTTTCCTGCTCAGGCGGGACAGTTGGCATCACCAACAACTTATGTATTTTGTTTATGGTAATATAATAGGCTCCATCTTTTTACTTAAAAAAAAAAACATCCACTAAGATTGAATTGGTCCTTAGGAGGGTACCATAGTTTTGTTGAGTTAAAAGGTTACGAAGGTTGGTTGTGTGACAAATATTTTGAAATTGATATCTAATTGGTATAGGCTAGACAATCTAAGAGAATTTGATTTTCATCTTCAACCCTCTTAGTGTCACAAAGGTGACACACTCTTTCATCCCATGGAGTTTTAGGAATTGAGCTCGTGATAATTTGTTCTTATCTTGGCATGGCTTTTTTTTCTTTACACTTGTCAAAACAGAGAGCTAATTTTGATCTTCTAGATTAGGGTTGATTGCATCCTTATAATACCTTAATTTTATTTTTTCCTCTAACTCTTTATCACGCCACATTTTATTCTTAAATTTTGACTTAATGATATTTTTAATAGTATACTTATTCTGCAAAATAGTGTCTTCCATGATTCCCCAATAGCTTAGCCAAGATTGGGCATCTTTATTCCATCCTCGCTTGAGTTGAACGTGGTTACGACTGAATTTTGAAGAAATTTTAGGAAGTATCTTGTCTTTCATGTTGTTTAATTTTTTCTTATACATTAAGTATCTAGTCATAGCTATGCTATCAATGGGGGAAAGACTTTCCTCTAAGAGGAGGAGGGGATAGGGAATATTTCCTTTAATTTTGAGATTATAAGTTATAAAATTCTTTTGTATTTTCTCTATCTTCTCAAGGATTCATGAGAGATACTTCATCCCCAGACTTCACATCCATATAGAATAACATGTGTAACAAGAGTATTAAAGTGAAGTTTCTTCTTATCCCATATCCAAACATTGGTTGATTTACAATTGTTTTCAAGCCCATATTAAGCTTTCCATCCCCCAATAATCATTTTCTCAATGCTATAAATCCAGTTGAACTTGTGGTGAATATCGATTCCAAGATATTTGTATGAAGTCACTACCTCCAAGTTGTTGCTTTCATATATGAAGGCATCATAAGTGATCTTATTGGATTTAATGATCATGACCATAGCCTTATCAGTTTTAACAGTCATACCCATATTGGAGCAAAAATACTTGAGGATTTTTAGTTTGTTTTCAATATTGTGGGGAATCCTCGCCATAAGAATGATATCATCAACATAAAGAATATTGATGACTATACTAGTGCGAGTAGGGCCGACACAACCTGCTTCTTCCAGGCAATATTCTAACATGTCAATGTATATGCCAAAAAAGGTAGGGGACAAGGGACAACCTTGCTTGACTACAATACTACAGTTAATATCTTTCAACCAACCCTAAGTGTTCTTAAACTTGGAAATAATGTTCCCATACAACCTTATTGCATCATCCCTCAACTCAAAAGGCACTTTTATCTCTTCCAACCTATTCCAATGGTTTTTCGTGGGAACCATGTCAAAAGATTTTCTAAAGTCAACAAAACAACAAAAAATATTGGTTTTAGTATTGTAGAACTCCTCTGCAATGATCCTAAAGGTAACAAGATGATCCACAGTTTAATGATATCTCCTAAACCTAGTTTGGCCTTTAGCTCTTTTACTGTGACTTTCTAGCCAAAGGATAATATTATTTTCCAAAACAATTCCATAAAGCTTGGCTAAAATCGGGATAATCATAATGTTGCTATACTTAGAGGTAATGTTTCTATTCCCATTTCTAAAAATAGGAACAATGAGGCTTTGCATCTAGGTTTAGGGGAAGCCCATCTTCATTGCTAAATTGAAGATCTTGTGTATGTGAGGGATGAGGATAGGCCCTCCAATTTTAAAAATTTCAACTTGGTAGCCTTTAATGTCCTTATCTTTCCCATTCGCAAGCCACTTAACCCTGGACTCTATGTCATCCAAAGAAAAAATTCATCCTTTGTAGGGACAATATGAATGGTGTCCATGGCATTAAGGAACTCATAAATGCTTTTAAGGTAGGAATTTCAATCCCTTAAGGGAGACATATTATTTTCTTTAGTATTGCGGATTAGAATTTGCCTCCAGAACTTCTTAGGATCAAGATTAGATAGTTGTGAAAGTTTCTCTTACATTTTATTGATATATTACCTTTTTTCCTTTTAATTAGGGGTTTGTACGTATTGATATTATCGAGTTTTAAATACTCATTAGAAGTATCCATAATATCTTTCCTAGCAATTTTACATTATTTATCATATCAAGGGTTGGTTGTTCTATTATTTGTTTTACATGACACCTTGAAATAGAACTTGTTAATAGAAGTGGAAAGAGTAGTTGTGAAACTATGATAGAGGTCCTCAATGTTGTCCTTATAAGTTAGAAGATGTAATTCACTATTTAAATCCTTTAAGAAAATGTCAACTTTACTTTTTTCAAATAGAATTTTCCTTTGATTATTAGAATTCTCTTCAATGGCGCTCCTATGCATGACACAGTTTAGAGTTAGGGTTAAAGGTCTATGGTTGGAATTGGGTTCATGGTCATTTAAAAGGTCAAAAGTTAATATTTGGTTGGAAACATGGATATCAGAAATCACATAATCTACGACACTACAACCTATCCCATGAATTTAATTCATATGGTTGGAGTTTGACCACTTCATTACTCCATTGCAAATTATTAGGTCTTGAGAGATACAAAGCTTGACCAGTTCAGTACCAAACAAATTCTCAGTTAGGTCTTCAGAGCTTCTTTTGTAGCTATTATCTAGAACATGGTCCTTATCTATCCATAAAGAATTACGGTTGGAATCTTTGCTTAAAAGAATATATTGGTTAGTTGCAGTCCTAGCATTAAAGTTTCCTAGAAGGAGGATATTACCTTCATTTTTCAAACTATAAATATCTTGTTCTAAACTATTATAGGGACAATTTCTATCTAGATTGTTTTTCTTATAAAAAGTAAAATTAATAGGTTGAAAATAGAAAATTGCTATATACATCTTATGAGCATTGATGTCTGAAATTTCTATCCAAATGTACTGATTGAGACGGTCGATCTTATGAAGTTGAATGTAAGGGGAAATGCTCTTTCTAATATAACAAGCTATGCCTCTTATCCCTCTAGAGTAGGATTTTTGTTTCATGCCGACGATAAGACAAATCCTTCTATGTTAGGGACCTTAGACTCTTCATGCTCTCATGTTTCAACTAGAAAAATAATATCAATATCACTCGAGATCCAACTTATCATAGGACCTTTGCGCCATGGAAATCCACATCAGTTCCAAAAAAGGATCCTGATTGTCCCAAATTCCTATTTATTATTATCCTTCTAATCTTTATCCCTAACAATAGGTTTTCAATTTCTAATTATTTTTCAGTTTCCTTCTTTCCTGGCTTCTTTTACCTTTTGAACTTCCTTCCATAATATAGCTTGGTCTTCGGGAATGAGGTCTTCATTTATAAATATTCTTGGTCCTTTTAAGCTCAGAGATTTATTGAATATGCTATATTTATGGTCATTACAACTTACTTAGACACAAATCAACCTATCTTTATGATCAATTATTTTTCCTAATCTCTTTGCTTCTATGAGGTAAGTTGTTTCAATTTGTGATTTATTTTTTAATTCTTATTTTACTATTGCTAGCGTATCCTCCCCACGTTGTTCTTTTATACCAAAAATTATGAGGTTCAAGGCTCTTTTATTACGCTCATGGTCCAGTTTGAATAACTTATTCATTTCCTCTTTGATGAGTTTGATATCCAATTTGTTTTCTAGATTACTGAGGGTCAAATTGTTGGTTAGTTTTTCTTCTAGCTCTTTAATCCTATCTCCGAAGTTGTGATTTTCTTCAACCTTTGCTTCTTGGGTTGATCATTTTTTTTTTTGCCATTTCTTGAATCCTATCCTCCATTGTTTGTAATTGACTTTTGAACCCTAACAATCTATCATCTATTTGAGTTTGAATCGTATCTTCGAAGAGTCTAATTTTTTTATCAAGCATTGCCTCTAGCTCTATTTGTAGTTTTGCATCTCTTTCTTCACTCATTTTTTCTAATGATTCTAACTGTATTTGGAATTTGGAATTTGATATCTCTTTCTTCTCTCATTTTTTCTAATGATTCTATGTATTTGTAAAGGCTCTCTTGGGTGACTTTGCTCTCTATGGTGACTTTGGGGGGCCTCCCTCTGACAGGATGAGTTTTTGGAATAGGTGGTGGAGTGCTCATATTGAAAAGAAGAGAAAAGAAGTAACAATTGTTATTTAGGGTTGAATTTAAAAATGGAAAAGAATTTTTTTAATTGATAATAATTATTATCTCCAAAATAAACTTTTACTTATTAAACTTAAAAAAAAAAATTATATTTAAATCTCTTTAGTTTTCTCACGTTACTAAATTATAAATACATTTTAAATTAAACTTGAATCAAAGTAACAAGTGACTCACCTTATTTACGAACAAGCGCCCAGGTGCTCAACAGGTGGAAGAAGTCAGAACTAAAAAATATTCAAAACCGTAGAGATTATTCCTATGAAAAATTTCAAAACCACAGAGATTATTCCTACCACCGAGAGTTCGAAACCACAGAGATTATTTCCATCATCGAGAGTTCAAAAACCGCAGAGAAGTAATATGGTTCACATCACCAAGAGTAACCGCAGAGATTATTCCCGTAAAAAAAAGGTCCAAAATTGCATAGTATTATTCCCATGCAAAACTGCAAAGATATGATGTTCGAAATAAAATCTCTTTCAAAACTGTAGGGAAAACTGTGAAAAATTCTCGTTAATATATTACGACTTGTAACCACTACAATGTTTTAGTGATATATCTATTGAAACTAGAACAAATCAAAAATATCTATTTTATAAGATTAAATATTTTATTATATATAATTATTTTTTAATATTTTATTATTATTTTAATATATTATATTATATGAACATTTCTCCATATTAAACTGTAAAACTCGATAAACTCGATAAACCTTTCTCTTTACATTTCTCTTATACATTATATAGAGATAGATATCTACACATAATGTCTTCATGTAGTTGCTTGTAAGTTCCTATTTATGTTTAAACAAATACTAAGCTCTTTAGACGCTTATCTACTAAATTACTAGAGACAAGGTCATATTTTATTACGAAATCAGAAACGTTTTTTTATTTCTTTATAACAAGTGTGACTTGGGAACACTTTCTATCAATACAATATATCGCGAAATTATGCCTGCCTAGAAAAGATAATGATCCATGTTTTAAACTAGTGCTCCACGCTTCACGATTATTTAATTGCAACATAAAAAATGGAAATAAAAAGTAAGAAAAAGGTATGCATGTTTCTACTTCTCTAGGATGCCCTTGCAAGAATTATGTATAATGCTAATTTTTTTTAACACAAAGATGTAGAAACGTACAAAAGAGCATGAATTATGTATAATGCTAATTTTTTTTAACCCAAAGATGTGGAAATGTACAAAAGAACATTTAGACATTCACTAACATTCAATATTTTAGGGAAATTGGTATATTCATTCTTGTTCCTTCACACTAGTCTTTTCCTTGGCTCTTTTCTTTTGGTTGAGTGTTATTTTTTTTATTTTTTCATAAGTTTCCAAAACTTTGGGTTTTTTTAGTGACTTTGCTTCCAGTATCTAATTTTTTAATGGACAACCCAATTTCATTTTAACTATGTATATTCATATATAGTCTCTTCACCAGTATATAAGTGAAGCATATGTGAGTATATCATAATATAATTTTTTCTAATAACATTTTAAATAACTTTTTGTCTCCCTTGTGACCTCCTTTCATTGCACATCCATTCAAATTCTTTATGTACTTTTGCATACCATGACCTTATTTGTATATCATGTGGCTTTTTGAATACAACCTATCATGCACCCACATTTTATCATACACATTTTCCTTGACTATACTATACTTTATATTGTTGATTGCTTGTCCTTTTTAACTTAATTGTACTTTACATTGTTGATTACATGTGCTCCTTGACTTGAATGTACCTTACATTGTTGATTGCTTATTCTCTACTCTAAAATCTATAAAATTCTTTTTCTATATGAAACTCTTTTTCTTATGCTCATCTTCTCAATTACATACATTCATGGATTATTAACTTCCTTTATTTCTAATTATGAAAAGGCTATTATTTCTTTACATAATGGCTATACTAGTTATTTTCTACATAATATAATAATGGCTATACTAGTTATTTTCTACATAATGGTTTTCAAATAAAATTTAAAATTTTGGAAAATAATGTGTAAATTTGTAATTTTGTTGTTTATAATAATTTTGAGATTTTATTAAAATTTATTTATTAAAAAATTTGAAATTTTTTCAAAATTTATTTATTAAAAATTTTGATATTAAAAATAATGTAACAAAATAGATATTTGTTTTCATAAGGTTTGGAGATTATATAATTACTTGAGAACAAGTCACTCAATGGATTTAGAAAAAGCTACTAACAACTCACTTTGTGTCTTAATTCTTCTCTTTCAATTTACACTTTTTATACTTAAACCGCTTAGTGGTTCCAAGCATTGCATGGAGATTAAGTCTAGAGGAACAACATAACATAAAATACGTGAATAACATATTACGTTGAGAAAAAAAAATAATATACATGCTTTATATAAGATTCGTTGATTAATGATATTGCACATATAAGTGTTATTGACTAACGTTACCATAGGAATAACTTCCACTATTGATCTAGTTTTTTATCGAGGGCTAGGATGAATGCAAGCTTATAAGGTTTCTCCCTCATGGGTGGGTGTTAGTATCCACATCAAGGTGGGATCACCACATGGACTATATTTAGAAAGATTATTCTTATTTAATTCAACTAGATTTTTGAGGGGATATTCACTTCAAATCATAACATGTCATGGAATAATCTATGAATTGTTATGTAATTTAGTATTTTTTTTTAATTCAAAAGATTGGCCATTTATTTCCGCATATATATATTATTGGCATGATTGGGTGTCTTTGCTTATATTTAGTTCAAAACCTTCATTTTTTCCTTCTCATGCATGAACATTTGAGCTTTTAAGAGGCTCCCAACCTCTTATAAGAAAATGGTGCATTTATACCCATAGTCAACAAATTTTCTTCTTCTTCTAGCCAATGGGTCTTTGAATTTGAAAATGGAAAGTTATAATTCCATTTAGTCTTCTATATAATTTTTTTAGTCAATTGGTTTGAAAGCCCGTGAATATCTAAGTTCTGGTCTGTGATCCTATGCAAGGGTGGTAAAGAGTACATGTGTAGCAATAAGTGGAACTAACATCATAAACGTAGGCATCTAAAGGTCCTAGGAATGCTGTATGTCTTTATTAATCTATTGTATCAGGGGGGTTCAGCCCGGCCCTATCAATATAATAATGGTACCCTCCTCCCTAAGGATTCATTAAGCAAGGCACGGTGTGGGGCATCCATCCATCACTAAGTTGGTTGGGTAAGTGAGGCTCGATAGAGGTTGGTGAAGCAGGTGGTTGGTTCTAGAGAAGATCAATAAGTGTCTCAAGAGGATTCCAAGACTGGCACTCCCATATCTATAACTTGAAAGAAGCACGTATATAAACGCCCGCCCTCATAAATCACCCTGGGTCTTTGAATTTGAAAATGGAAAGTCATAATTCTACTTAGTCTTTTATATAAGTTGTTCATTGAAATCATGATGAATAAAAAAATTAAGTCTATCCAACCTACTCAAACCTCCCAATCCAATGAATTTGGCACCTCACAGAGTGCCGGCACAGGTCATTTTGGGGAAAAGCATAGCAATTTATGAAGACAGTTAGAAAATGGACCAGAAAAAGAGTGTGCATCGGAAAACATGGAAAAGCAGTGTCAATGAAGCAGGAAAGTCAAAGGAAGGAAGAAGGACACGGATCGACGAGGAAAATGGTTAGATTGTGGACCAACCGCGCACAGGAAGTTAGAATGTGGACAAACCTAATCCACTTAGGTTTAGTGGGTTAGGGTGTTAGTCATTGATGTAATGGGTTTTAACCCATTTTTGTAGTATAAATATGTGTGGTTGAGATGTATGAGAGGGAGCATCAAGTTGGAGAGTTTTTGGTTATTGCTAGAGCATGATCTAAGGATATCAATGAGGAATGTTTAGATGATCTTGGAGTCAATTTTTGAGACAAAGAGATGCATTGTAACTAAGGGTCAAGTCACAATCTATGGGGCTTAGTGCGACATGGTCAACCTCTTACGACTTCTTATGTAATGTGTGTAGTACTATAAATTGATGAAGAGTAATAAAAGAGCGAAGAATGCCAGATCTTTGTGGACGTAGCCCAAGAGGGTGAACCACGATAAAACTGTGTGTCTCTTTGTGGAATGGTTGTCTTATTTCTTGCAGTTACTTTGTTGGTTTTGTTGTCGGATGGAATCTAGAAGAACAGATTGGAAGCGACTTGTTGAGAAGGACAGTGAAGAGAATGCAGTATTAGAAGGGGATTTTCAGGCCATGAAACCTCACTAAACATGATATTGAACAATGGTTGTAAACAAAAGAGCTTGAGTTTACGCAAAAAGACAATAGAAATTCCAAGTATACACCACACCAATATTTGGAAAGGTATGCATTTATTGATCTTCATGAGGCATTTTTCTGTTATTTTCTAGAGTTGTTGTAGTAGTGGATATTGAGATTGAAGGATGATCACCCAACTAATCGGATAAGAAAAGTAGAGTGGAATACTAATAATATTGCACATCTAGAAAGAGTCAATAATAATTTCACGCACTCAGCCGATTTCTGGCTAGATAACATCGTTGCAGGATTTATTACTGAGTTTATAGTTGATATTGCAAAATCATACATTGTTGCAGAGCAGGATTTTTTAAGGGCCCAAGAGGAAGGTATATTAGATCACTCTATACATCGATCAAGATTTTGATGCATGATAAAGGCGCTATGAACATGGAATCAAACAACTAAATAACTATACATGCATGGGGGAACTGGGGGAAGCACTAAGGACGATCTGAGATATGGAGAGGGATCTGGATATATGTAAGAAAAAGGAAGCAATGGACCCCATTATGATGGATGAAGAACAGATCAAGGATATAATGGATAAATCAGGAACGACGCGCAATGGAAGACCCTACCAGTATAAGATCAATAGTAAAAAGAGGGTACTAGTCGAGCGAGAGGGATTGGAAAGTGATGAAGAAGAGGTGGAGGATCTTCGTTCTATGAGGAAGATTAAGGAAATACTTTGCACCACATATGATATAAAAACTATAAGTCAAGGGTCTGGCGCAGAAGAAGGATCTCCATTCCAGATCAAAATTAGTGTGGAACCCATAACCTCATGTGCTACTAAGAAATCAGAAAGAAAGAACCATTTACACACCAACAATTAGTAGTAGAAGGATTTTAGTAGGTCGAGGGACCAGTGGAAATTCAAGTGGAAGTAAAAATTCAGCTAGCAGTAGTTAGTTATCTACACCACATGGAGGAGGTAGTACAAAAAAAATTAGAATGGCAGGAGTAGATCCAACTATTTGATTACCAGAGTTTCATGGAGAAGGGTCGGAGGACCCAGAGAAGCATTTATTTATTTCTGAAAATATTTGGGCAGCTAAACATATCACAGATGAAGATACAAAAGTGGCGCATATTGCAATCACATTTAGAGACTGCGCACTGGACTAGTATATGGGCCTCGAAGTAAACAGTCCACGAGGAGAACCTACAACCATCATAGGTGTAAATAAGGAAATAATCAATGAATTCTAGCAACCAAGTTCAGAAGATCAGTACATGAATGAGATGATAGAAATAAAAAAAAATCTAGGATATTCAGTTTGGGAGATCGATCAGGAGTTCAAGCGATTGAAAGGTAAGTTGAAGTATCCTATAACAACTATGCAACATAGGAACCTATGTGTTAATTCATTGTTTCCACATCTTAAATACCCATTGAGGCAAAAAAAAATTCAAACTCGGGCTTAGGCTCTGCAAGCATCCTTACAATTGAAGGAGAATCAATATAAACATACAGATATAGTTGTAGAAGAGAGGATCTAAAGAATATGACATTTCAGTTGAATCAGAATAAAGGCAAGGAAAAGAGGTAAGTTTTATGTTGTACCTTATGTCGAACATAAGGAAATCATAAACATGAGTACCCAACATTTGCGCAGTACTTGGGAGAAAAACTTACAAATCCCTTACCCATGGGAGGAGTATGGTGTGAAATATGTAGAACAAATTGACATGATCCCTATCAATGTCCCATGATGCAAAAGTACTAAACAATTCCTAAGAGTACATTTTGCAATTTTTGTAAGTCTATAGGACATGAGGACAAGGATTGTCGAACTTTGAAAATGATGAAGAAAAGGACCTCAGATTCTTATAGGATGTAGGCTGAACCAATGACAGGTCCACCTGCAAAACAATATAATAACGTGAAACAATTTACAACGCCACTGCAGTACAATATTGCACAAAAATATAATTAAGTACCACCGTATAATACACAAGGCGTAAATAATCAAGGCAACATATGAGGATTCATAGCAGGAGGTCATGGAGGAAAATGATTTGGAAGAGGTAGAGCACCAGTAACGTGTCACAATTGTTAGCAACCTGGACATTATGAAAGAGATTTTCCACTTCCACCAGCAACATGCATGTATTGTCATGCAAGAGATCATGATATAGAAGATTGTCCTACACTTCTGACAAGGATACAAGAAAAAAGGAATAAGAATAATCAAAATGTTCAATGGATTGCCACATAAAATAGATATGATGGGAAGAAGATTGATATATTTACTTAAGGAACCAAGATAGAGAAGATACAACAAATCAGAATCAAAACCAACACTAGTGGGTCAGAAAGAATACAACACTTAAACAACAGTTTGATGCACGCAAGGAAAATGAGACATTCAAGCAGGCTAGACAAGAGATTTTGCAGGAGAATATTGCTTCTACTTCAGGTACAAATCCAGGAGATGATGTACCAATATATGATATTCCTCATTTATTTGATTAGAACAATAGAGATCATTCTTCAAAACAAGTAAGTAATCTAAGAAAATTTCTGGTGTCTTGCTTGAAGTTGTTGAATGATAAAACATCTACACAAGTATTACAAAGTTTGTTAGAAAAGTGCAATTCTGGAGAAGAGATAAAACTAGAACAAAAGACAGTCAATCAAGTTCGTAAGAAGACAGGAACAAATAGGGAGTTCAGGATGAATGCAAATATTGGAGACTTTAACACGGGTGATATCATATTAGATTTGGGATTTGTGATAAATGTTCTGCCTAAGAAGACATGGGAATGGATGGGGCAACCTACACTAGGATATTCACCTATTCAGTTTAAACTAGCAAACCAACATAGAGTGGTACCAATTGGTCGATTGAAAGGCATACCAGTGGGTTTAGATGGTGTGCACACTATAGCATATTTTGAGGTGATTGATATAGTGGATAATACTACACCTTATCCAACATTGTTTGGATTGGATTGAGAATTTTAAAATCAATATATAATCAATTTGAAGACCAGGAAAATGATTTTTGAATTAGGAGAATATAGAGTTATAGCACAGTTAGATCCTTAAGAAGGTGGAATATATGTTGAACCAACGTCTTACAACTTTATCCCATAAGAGATTAGCCAGTTTTATAGAACTACCACGTGCGAGGAAGATTACATTAAATGAACAACGGACAAAATGCTTAGTTGGAGAAGCATCGATTCTTTTTCTTTAGATTCAAACACAATATTGGAGAATTGGAAACAAAGATTAAATGAGATATCTACCAGAATATTTGCAAGAATTATGCACGCACTAAGATGTATTGGCTCAGAGGTAAGAGAACAATTATCACTGAAAAATCGTCTGCAACATTGCACACAATGGTTGAATAAAAACATCAATGCTAGTAGCAATTAGTCCACCTAAAACACCAAAATCCATCCAAAAGGAAAAACATTATATACTTGGGTCAAAAATAAAAGTGCACAAATTCACCAAAGGAAGCGCGTGCACTCTGTGCATAATGCGCAGGCTAACATAGGCCTCAACGCACACTGTGTGCAAGATGCGCAACTGTCTACGAGAAAAGTTGTGCACTTCTATGAATGACGCATTTATGGATCTTGTCGACCCCTCAACCACTTCTAGTCCGACCCCCAACAATATTTGACACTCATATCTAAGAGAAATCTAGCTTGGAGGTTGGTCAAGGGCTAGGAAGTGCCCTAAAAGGCCCCTCGTTCACACTATGAACCAATTATATCTTGCCATGAATGGATGCTATAAATATGTGCCATGGGTGTGATAAGAAAATAAGAACTTCAAGGTATTGTTATGATGCAATAATTCTTCTTTAAGAATCCTCTTTTCTCTTTGAAGCATTCAAGCACCATTGCAATAGGCCATTCCACTCACCTCTTGAGGGAATAGGCATTGTATTTTCTTCACTATTATCATTTCCTCCATTTTATGAAGAGAAGATCTCTCAATTAGGGAACTCAAGAGCCCTCCCAAGGAGGAAGAGGGGACTCATAAGTCCCTGCCTTTATCTACGGTATTTAGCCTATCAATCTATTGATCCATTGGTAGCTATATGTTGGTCATTTTTTTATTTTCATGGTTCTAGTTTTTCAAGCTTCTCTAATATTTATTTCTTAGTTGTTTTTAGTTGTATTTCTTTGTTTTCATGTGTATTTGGTTTCTCTAATCAACTCAAAAACTTCTATCTTGTTTAGCTGGCTTAACTAAGCATGCACGTGTTGTGTTTTTTCTAACCCAAGTGACAAAACCAACACAATAGATTAGCAACTATACTGGGGATCGGTATCAAATTCCTCCCTATTCAAGTCTTGAAAGCACTTAATTTTGATTGTTTTGACATGCAGGTACCAAAACCAGCCTATCCCAACCTGCCAAAGTCAAAATTCAGAGCCGAGGAAGGAGTATTTCACTTGGAAATTTCTTCCCCGATGCGTGACAGGAAGTGCACGGCTTTCAAGTCCCACAGATGCACACTCTACGCACTATGCACGAAACAAGATTCAATACTCTGTGCATTGTGCACCCTCTATGTGCCTGTCAGAACTGTAGCCCACACATAAATCCTTTTTTTTCAAATTGTAAGGGTTTTTATGAATGTTTTGAGGGTCCCTAGCTTTCATATTTTTATTTTCCTACACTTTGTAAGGTAACTACACTCCACTTAGAGTCCTTTATCATATGAAAGGTTAGCTAACATAAGCACATAGGGTTAAAAAGAATCACTATTATTATCTTTTTCTTTGTTTCCACATGGATGGTTCATTTGGATTTTAAAATTTTACATTGAAGTTATTTATTTTCATACATAATCACTTAAATTGGGACTAGAAATTAATTTTAAGCCTCAAACATGCTCTTCCCCCACACCCTAGTATGATCTCGGGAATAAAAAAAGGCGGTTAAAAAGACATTTCATCTCCCTTAACAAATCATTTAGGAGAGGAAAAACCCCCCCTAGGGTTCCTCTTAGTTTTTGAAATCATCTTAAAGATTTGTAAGGGCCCATACATGCCCACATGTTTACAATCTTAGGACAGTTTCTAAAAATATTTCTTAGTTTATATCACAATCTAGGGAAGTTTAAAGATCAAGTAACGGGCCCATACATTCCTACATGTCTACAATTCTAGGATATTTTCAAAATATTTCTTGGTATAGACAACATTTTAGGTATTTTAAAGGATTTGTAAGGACCCATATGTCCACATTTCTAGTTCTTTAGGGATTTAAATATTCCACAAAGTTGTACCAAAGACACATAGTAAGATAGGTAAGAAGATTTGTAAGGACCACGGGAAGTCCACATGCTGCAATATCACACTTAACTTATTAAAAAAAATTCACACTTTTCACTTTCTTGCACACAAAGACACTCTTCACACACATAATTTCTATTAGAATAGTGGAGGTTGAAGTAGGATTTCTTCAAAAAGAATTCTGAAAGATCCGACAACTTCTTTGGAAATTATCCACACCAATTAATTCAATTGAGGTTGGTCCATGACCCCATTCTCTCATCCCACCACATCTAAAATTTTTCTAAGAACACACTAAATTTTCCTCCATGGGAGGTGCCAAAATAATTTTTTTAGTCTAGGTAGGATCTTGGGAGTAGGCATCCAAATAATCCCTTGTTATCAGGCTCTCACATTTTGAAACAGTAGAAGTTGAGAATAAGGATCTTTCAAATCCTCCAAGTCAAGTGTTCCTACACCATAAAGAAGGGAGATACCCGTGAAGGGTTGAAGGCCGAGGTTCGGTTGTTCTGTGCATACCTCCTTGAGTCACCCAACTCTTGTGAGGGCATCCATCCTGTGAACCATTTCAGAGGCTGAAAATCTAAATGTCACACTTTGACCGACGTACTTAGTGGCCAAACTTAGGATATCTACCCAGGTGGCAGTTGTGGGCTGCAATCACACCTTGATTAGATTTTGTGTGGCTATTAGGAAATATTTCCAGCTCTTTCGAGATATGCACCCTCTACCCCTCATTATAACTGATTATTTCAACCTTCACTAGTTCCTCTTATGGTGGATTCAGACCCCACTATTGAGTACTATTGGAAGGCCCAGTGATGAATTGAGAGGAAGGATGATAGGTCTTTTAGGACACAATCATTTGTTTTTATTTTTTCCCCCATGCGGAAAAAATCCACCTATCCACATTCTTGTTCATTTATAGTTGATTTATGTATGACGTTCATTTGATTATATGCAATTGTCAGTTACACTATTTTGTGAAGGTCAAAAATATACAAAGCTCTTGTTCATTTATTTCTCTCTTGTCACCATTTGCACACATTCACTTTTCTAGTCGGAAACCATAGGGGAACCACAAAATCCCCGTCATTCTAGACACTTGCAGAATCTCCCTCCTATTCTAGGAGGAGTCCCTAGTCTTACCAACTCACCAGCTCAACCATCTCACACCCCCATGAGTGATACTATTTTGGGATCAAATTTACTTGGGTCAAATACCCAAGGTCATCCATATGTTAGTTCTCCTTCACAAGGAGGCTAGGGTCAAACTTCTTCTCAAGGGGGAAGTACAAACCCACCAAATCCCTCTCAAGGGACAAATCCATCACCTACTCACACAATGGATGGAACTAATTCTCCTCCAAATCTCCCTATGCCATACTTGGCATCCCTCAACATTCCTAATTTAACCAAACTCATGAATGATCCCATTTTGCATGACCCCACTTGGCCCAATATGCCTACAAAACTACCTTCACATATTCTAAAATTTGAAGGAAAACCAGGGGAAGATCCCACCAACCATGTTATGACCTTCCACTTATGGTGCTCTTCAAATAACATTATGGATGATTCCATCCACTTAAGGTTATTTCAAAGAACCCTCACGGGCTCATCAGCCAAATGGTATGTGGATGAAAAATCAGGGTCCCATGTGACCTTTGAATCATTGGCCAAGGCCTTTTTGTCCTTTTTCCAACGACCAGTTTATCATGATATTGAATTATAACTTCTCTCTGAATTCAAATAAACCACTACTATCCATATAGCCGACCACATCCATGAATGGCATCGATGACGTAGTTTATGTAAAGAGAAAACCACCAAAGAACAATGTCTTGATTGGTTTCTCAAATCACTTGTATCTATTATTTCCAAGGATGTAGCATCCACTTTTCCTCAATCAGAAGAGGAGGCCATCAACAAGTCCCAACACTTTTACCTCATCTATACTAAATCAGGTTACTTATACACAATATTACCTGATGCACCCCGACCCATACCATTTGGCCAGGAAAAACCTGGGATGTCCCACATTACAGATGAGTTGATTGGTTCTATGACCCATATCAACCCTTACGACCACCTTTCACCTATTTATGGTGCACATCAATATCCACAACCATATGGAGGGACATCTTATTACCCTCCTCCCACTCACCAACAATCATATCATGTCTCTACCACTCCACCATTGGGTGGACCCTCACCAATATACCCATGATGCATCCCGTCTCTCAACCAAGTACGAGTTCACCCTCAACCCCCGCATATAACCCCAACAGTAGTGGAAGTGATTCAAATTCCTACACACCCTATGGATCGTCTCCATAGAACAATCTGTATTTTCCATTTCCTGGTCCTCCCCAACCGGTTTCTCCTCCATCAAGACAACCACATGTCGGCGTTAACTTTGTTCAACCCTCACCCATTCAACAAGTTCATACTTTTGAACAATTGAATATGGAAAATATGGATCATCATCCAAATAACGCCAAGAAGAAAGGGAAAAATCAAAACAACAACAACAACAACAACAAAAAATAACCCCCAACAAAACCATCCCGTTGGGGAAAACAATAACAATCAACCACGACAAGGGAAGAAATATAACCTTAGAACTAACTTCCCTTGCGCTTTATGTGGTGAATATTGACATTATACTCACCATTTCCCCCAAATTGTTGATTTCAAATGAATGAAAGAATCCATGAACACCCAATGCCCTCCAGCGTCGTCTACCCCTCAGCAGGCCCCACAACATTATTTCCAACCACCACCTCCGGCTATTTTTCAAAACACTATTCCACAACAAGGTGTGATGAATACCCAACAAGAGATAATCCCCAGTGATCCAGGAGCATCTCCCACATCAAGTGAGCCGGCGCGGAAGCCAAAGGATAGCTGGGCAAGCGCCAGCACAATTTTTGAAAACACCTTGAAGTTGTTGCGCGATCTTAAATGGGCCATTAAGATGAAGCGCACTTGTATATTGTAATGGACCTTGAGCCTTTAGCTCTCGTCCTTAGTAGGTAGGAGGCATTTAAGATAGTTAATGTAAAGTAGATAGAATTTAATTATAGACTAGACAGTTGTAGAACGCAAGAGGGAAACGGGATATAGAAACCCTCATTGTACATTGTAACATTATTGAAGCAATTGGAGAAAGAGCATGCAGAGAGCTGTGTAAGAACATCCATGTACAAATATTTGAATTAATAGAAGAGATTGATTCAAATTCATGGTTTTGTGTCTGTTCTCTGTGTACTGATGTTGATATGCTCATGAATGTTTGATTCTAGTTATACATTTGCTTTTATATGCTTTGTATATGATTTCATGTTTGAATTGAAGTCTGAGAGGAAGAAGGAATGAGTTTCAATTGTTTCTCTATTTGAGCCAGAGAATTCCTGCGAGGAGTGCAGTCGAATTGTCCGCAAGGAGTGCGTTGACAGAGGGTTCAGGTAGAGATAGCTTTTGTTCTCATTCATCCCAAAGGTGTAGTTGGGCATAGGAGCCATGCAAGGAGTGCACAGGCAGGGTAAAAGTCTCAGGTTTGCGAACCTGAGTGAAGTATCGAAGGACTACTGCTACAGGTGTGTGCAGAGTCGAAGGACTTCAACACTTAGACGTGGTTGAAGGTTTTCCCCAAGGAGTGCATGCAAGAGTTTATTTTTGAGGACTTGAAGGTCGTGGAAAATCTCAGGAAGGTTAGAGCCTTCGAATTCATCGAAGGACACCGCAGAGAAGTTGTGCCTTGAAGGTTGGAAAGAAGCGTCGCAAGTTGCGCGCAGGTGGACGAGTTCTGTGGAGGAGTACTTAGTCGTTTCGCAGATTTCATCAGGAAGAACGAACAATCGAAATTCTCCGAGGAGAATTTGCAAATCTCCATGGGCCGTTAGATCTCGCGGAGGTGCCAGGGAGATACGGCGTCATATTCTCTATAGGTTTAGACCTCAATAAGGGAAGAGCCGTTGATCCAAGCCAGTCAGGGTCGTTGGATTATTCACGAAATCGCCTATCGGGATTTCGTGAGAGAAGAGTCGAAGATTTGGCAATGGGAATCGCGAAATCATGATACGCGATATCCCGATGGCTACGTAAAAAGCGTGGGACCACAGGAGTTGGTGACGTGGATAGGTGGCGTACTATTTTGGGGTTTTGTAGTGAGAAGTCCCTAACTCACTGCATTAGGATTCACGATACTGCGAACTCCGAAGTGTCGATGGAGTGCAGCGACGATTGAATAGTCCATTCGCACGTGTGTCGGAGTTTCGGCGCATTGGGTCTTGGGAGTCGGAGAATCGAGTTTCTCGACATCGCGAGTGCCGAACTCGCGATAGGAGAAGTCCCGACAGGGTAAAGGAAGGGTCAGCGTTGACTCGTATCAGGTCTCAGGGATTCGAGAGCCCTACGCTCGACCACTGACCACGCGAAGTCGCAAAGTCTGATTCCCCGATAAGTAAAGAGAGGGAGATCGCACAAAGAGGTCTGTGGGTGCAGATTTCCCGATAGGGAAATAGAAGGACCGGTTAGTGTTCTTCGGGCCGAGGAAAGAGAAGATCCTGTGAGCAGGCGTGCCTGCGGGTGCGTGTTGCGTCAGTTTGGTATCAGAGCTCAGAAAGTTTCTTTTCTTTCTATAGCAGAGAAGAGGAGAATTCACCATGCCACCGAGAAGAGATAGACAATCACCCGATCCAGAGGATAGGGAAATGCTGAGAAGAAGGGGTAGGCAGGCGACAGACCCAGTCATAGAGAGCCAAATGCATGATCTCCGAGCAAGACTCGAAGACATGGAGACAACGCAAAGATGCACATCCAGTGCAGGGGATCTGAGTGATTCCGAAAGAGAGATTGAGGCTGAACGTGAAGAGGAAGTTGTAGTCGAAGATGTATCAAACGAGCATTTGATCAAAGCTATTGCCAGGATGGGTGCAAGAGCAAATATGGACATTCCAGTTTACGAGGGAAACTTGGATGCAGAGGAGCTTCTAGACTGGATTAGAGATCTGGATACATCCTTCAACTACAAAGATGTCGAAGAGGATAAGAAAGTCAAGCATGTTGTTACACGCTTGAAGGGGCATGCAACATTGTGGTGGGATGAACTACAAGTTGACAGATGTTGCAAGGGCAAGTAGAAGATTAAGAGCTGGGACAGGATGATCGCAAAGATGAAGGCAAAATTCATCCCCAGGGACTATCAAATTACTCTGTTCAGGAGGATGCATAACCTGAGACAGAAGTTGATGACAGTGAAAGAATACACTGAGGAATTCTACAGACTAAACATCGGGAGAGCGATGATGAAAAAGTTGCCAGATATATGAATGGCCTAAGATATGATATCCAGGATGAGATGAGCATGGTAACCATCCAGATGGTGGAAGATGCTTATCAAATGGCTCTGAAAGAAGAAGAGAAGCTGAGTCGAAAGCAGAGTTAGAGGGGCTGAGGCAGAAGTCAGCCCAGAGGCAAGTCAGCTGCCCAGGATAAATTCCAGAAGTCCAAGGAGGAATGGAAGAAACCTCAGACTCGTACAGAGAGAGGTGGAAGTTCACAGCAAGGGCCATATGTTGAACATAGAGGACAACATAATGAGCAGAGAGGAGATTATGCTGACAACAACACTTTTCCTCGTACTAGAGGCATAGGAAGAGGAAGAGGTGGAGTAATCACATGCTTCACATGTGGGAAGAATGGACACAAGTTTTATGAGTGTCCAAAGAAAAAGAAGGACATTGGAGAAGCTCACATCACCGAAGTGCAGAGGCAGGATATTGAGGCAGAAGACGCTGAAGGCGGAAGATCACTCATGATGCGAAAAGTCCTTTTGACACTTGAGAAGGAGGTGGAGAGTTCAGTCCAAAGGACCAGACTTTTCAGGACTTCTTGCAAGACCAAGGACAGGGTATGCAAGGTCATAGTAGACAGTGGTAGCATGGATAATCTTGTATCTACAGAAATGGTAGAGAAGCTGGAGCTGGAGACGACTGATCATCCAAGCCCATACAGAGTTTCGTGGCTACAGAAAGGACACCAGGTAACTGTCACTAAACAATGTTTAGTTGAATTCAAGATAGGCGGATATAATGATAATATTTTATGTGATATCATTCCTATGGATGTTTTTCATCTATTGCTGGGTAGACCATGGAAATATGACAGGAATGTGATTCATGATGGGCAAATGAAAACATACACCCTGGAGAAGAATGGGAGGACACACATGTTGCTTCCGATAAAATACAAGGAAGTGAAACCAGAAGTAAGCAACACTGTACTTCTCATGAGTTGGAAGGAACTCCTTAATGAAGTTAAGAAGAAGGAGGATCCACAGTTTATTGTGGTAAGAAAATCGAGGATTGTACTGAGCAGCACAAGAGTGGATGATTTACCAGATGAGGTTCAAGAACTGCTGGAAGAGTTCGTTGACATAGTAGTGGACGAATTACCTCATTCGTTGCCACCGATCAGGAGTGTGAGTCATCATATTGATCTCATACCAGGAGCCAGTTTGCCAAACAAAGCCGCGTACAAATTGACGCCACAGGAGAATGAGGAGGTTAAAAGGCAAGTCCAGGAGTTGTTGGACAAAGGTTTGGTCAGGGAAAGCTTGAGTCCATGTGCTATTCCAACAGTACTCAGTCCGAAGAAATATGGAGGCTGGAGGATGTGTACTGACTCAAGGGCGATAAATAAAATAACCATCAGGTACATATTTCCATTGCCAAGGATGGATGATCTGATGGATTGCTTGAGTGGAGAAAAATACTTTTCAAAGATTGATTTGAAAAGCGGATATCACCAGATTCGCATGAGAGAAGGCGATGAATGGAAGACAACATTCAAAACAAACGAAGGTTTGTATGAATGGCTTGTTATGCCATTTGGCTTAACAAATGCGCCAAGTACCTTCATGAGGTTGATGAACGAAGTCCTGAGGGAGTTCATCGGGAAATTTGTCATTGTGCATTTGGATGACATACTTATTTATAGTAAATCAGTGGCAGAACACTTAAAGCATTTGGCTACAGTAATGCAGAAGCTAGAGCAGAAGAAGTTGTTGATCAATATGAAGAAGTCCTCATTCATGAAGACAAAGCTCATTTATTTGGGGTTTGTTATTTCGGCAAATGAGTTGAGGATGGATCCAGATAAGGTTGAAGTAATTAAGAATTGGCCATCACCGAAGAACATATTTGAGGTGAGAAGTTTCCATGGGTTGGCTAGTTTCTACCGAAAGTTCATCAGGAATTTTAGTGGGATTAGCACAACGATGATGGATACAGTGAAGAAGCAGCATAAGTCTTTTCACTGGACAACAGAGGCTGAAAGGAGTTTTAATCTATTGAAGAGGAAGATTACGGAACAACCAGTTTTGGTGTTACCGGATTTCCAAAAGACATTTCAAGTGAAATGCGATGCAAGTGGATTTGCAATAGGGGCGGTCTTGAGTCAGGAAGACAGGTCGATAGCATACTTCAACGAGAAGCTGAATGAAGCAAAAGTAAAATACTCCACTTATGATAAGGAGTTTTATGCTATTATCCAAGCATTGAAGAAATGGAGGCATTACTTGATCCCGAAAGAGTTTGTATTGTACAGTGATAATCATGCATTGCAGTTTGTGACTCAACAGGAAAAGTTGAATCAGAAACATGTAAAATGGGTTGAGTATATGCAAAATTTCACATTTGTGATTAAATACATTTCTAGTACTGCTAACAAAGTGGCTGATGCTTTGAGCAGGAAGTTTTTGCTGTTGCAGGAGTTCAGAGTCAAAACGCTGGGTTTTGATGATCTCATGGACTTGTATGTTGATGATCAAGATTTTGGGGAAGCGTATGAAGCAACTAAGAATCCAGTTCTCAGAGACAGAAGCCCATGGATAGAGTATATGATCCAGGAAGAATTGTTGTTCAGAGGCAATCAATTGTGTATTTTGAAATGATCCATGAGGGAGAATCTGTTGAAGGAGAAACACAATGGAGGATTGGTAGGACACTTTGGCCATGACAAAACATTCGCGAAGATGAACGAGTCATATTTTTGGCCGGGAATGCGAGCATATGTCAAGAGATTTGTGGACAGATGTAGAATTTTCCAGCATTTGAAGGGAAGGAAGCAGAATGCAGGATTCTATCAACCATTGCCCATACTAGAGAGGTTGTGGGATGCGATTAGCATGGATTTTGTACTGGGGTTGCCAAGGACACAAAAAGGTTGTGATTCAATATTTGTCGTGGTGGATAGATTTTCTAAGATGGCACACTTCATTCCATGCCAGAAGACCAGTGATGCAACTCACATCGCGAACCTGTTTTTCAAAGAGGTCATCCGACTTTATGGTTTGCCGAGGAGTATAGTTTCGGACAAAGATACGAAATTCATAGGGAATTTTTGGAGGACCTTATGGAAGAAGATGGGAACTAACTTGTTGTTTAGTTCAGCGTATCATCCTCAGACGGATGGGCAGACAAAAGTGGTCAACAGAAGTCTGGGAGACTTGCTGAGAAGCTTGGTGATAGAGCACCACAGCCAGTGGGACAACATATTAACACAGGCAGAGTTTGCGTATAACGACTCAGTGAATCGGAGCACAGGACAGAGTCCATTTCTGGTTGTCTATGGCATGCAGCCGAGAGGAGTTTCTGAAATGAGGGATTCAGGACAGACTGCGACTAGCAGTGCTAGGGAAGAAGAGTTCGCAGAGGCGATGAAAGAACTTCACAGCCAGGTGAAGTAGCGACTGCAGAATTCAAGCTAGGAATATAAGCACCGAGCCGATCAGCGGAAGAGACAACTTCAGTTTGAATTTGGTGATCTGGTTCTGGCACATTTGAGAAAGGAAAGGTTCCCGAGAGGAACATATAACAAGTTAAAGATGAAGAAAATCGGGCCATGTAGGGTCTTGAAGAAATATGGGGTGAACGTGTATGAGATTGAATTACCCGGTGGGATCGGAATTTCTCCGATATTCAATATCTCGGATTTGTACCCATATCGAGATGGAGGAGCAGAGACTGGAGAAGCGAAGCCAATGATCCAGTGGACGAAACAAATGCCAGTTACAGAGAAACTACAAATGGAGTGCATACTGGACAAGAGAGTGGGAAAGAAGACCAGAAGGAAAGAATACTTTGAGTATCTGGTCAAGTGGAAGAACCATCCAGTTGAAGACGCCAGTTGGGAGACTAAAGCAGAAATACAAAGGCATGGACAGACTGTGCAGGAGCTCATGGACAGGAGCCCATGAAAGTTTTCAAGCGAGGGAGTATGATGCAGGAGCATCTCCCACATCAAGAGAGCCAGCACAGAAGCCAAAGGATAGTTGGGCAAGCGCTAGCACAATTTTTGAAAACACCTTGAAGTTGTTGCGCGATCTTAAATGAGCCATTAAGATGAAGCGCACTTGTATATTGTAATGGACCTTGAGCCTTTAGCTCTCATCCTTATTAGGTAGGAGGCATTTAACATAGTTAATGTAAAGTAGATAGAATTTAATTCTAGACTAGACAGTTGTAGAACGCAAGAGGGAAATGGGATATAGACACCCTCATTGTACATTGTAACATTATTGAAGCAATTAGAGAAAGAGCATGCAGAGAGCTGTGTAAGAACATCCATGTACAGATACTTGAATTAATAAAAGAGATTGATTCAAATTCATGGTTTTGTGTCTGTTCTCTGTGTACTGATGTTGATATGCTCATGAATGTTTTATTCCAGTTATACATTTGCTTTTATATGCTGTGTATATGATTTCATGTTTGAATTGAAGTCTGAGAGGAAGAAGGAATGAGTTTCAATTGTTTCTCTATTTGAGCCAGAGAATTCCTGCAAGGAGTGCAGTCGAATTGTCCGCAAGGAGTGCATTGACAGAGGGTTCAGGTAGAGATAGCTTTTGTTCTCATTCATCCCAAAGGCACAGTTGGGCATAGGAGCCGTGCAAGGAGTGCGCAAGTAGGGTAAAAGTCTCAGAGTTGCAAACCTGAGTGAAGTATCGAAGGACTACTGCTGCAGGTGTGTGTAGAGTCGAAGGACTTCAACACTTAGATGTGGTTGAAGGTTTGCCGCAAGGAGTGCATGCAAGAGTTTCTTTCTGAGGACTTGAAGGTCGTGGAAAATCTCAGGAAGGTTAGAGCCTTTGAATTCATCGAAGGACAGTGCAGAGAAGTTGTTCCTTGAAGGTTGGCAAGAAGCGTCGCAAGTTGCGCACAGGTGGGCGAGTTCTGTGGAGGAGTACTTAGTCATTTCACAGATTTCATTAGGAAGAACGGACAGTCGAAATTCTCTGAGGAGAATTCGCGAATCTCCGTGGGCCGTTAGATCTCGCGGAGGTGCCGGGGAGATACGGCGTCATATTCTCTATAGGTTCAAATCTCAGGAGGGGCAGAGCCGTTGATCCAAGCCAGCCAGGGCCATTGGATTATTCATGAAATTGCTTATCGAGATTTCGTGAGAGAAGAGTCAGAGATTTGGCAACGGGAATCACGAAATTGTGATACGCAATATCCAGATGGCTACGTAAAAAGTGTGGGACCACAGGAGTTGTTGACGTGGACAGGTGGCGTACTATTTCAGGGTTTCCTAGCGACAAGTCCTAAACTCACTGCACTAGGATTCACGATACCGCGAACTCCGAAGTGCTGATGGAGTGAAGCGACGATTGAATAGTCCATTCGCACGTGTGTTGGAGTTTCGGCGCATCGAGACTCAAAAGTCGGAGAATCGAGTTTCTCGACACTGCAAGTGCCGAACTTGGGATAGGAGAAGTCCCGACAGGGTAAAGGAAGGGTCAGCATTGACTCGTATCGGGTCTCGGGGATTCGAGAGCCCTATGCTCGACCACTGACCACGCGAAGTCGCGAAGTCCGATTCCCCGATAAGTAAAGAGAGGGGGATCGCACGAAGAGGTCTGTGGGTGCAGATTTCCCGATAGGGAAATAGAAGGACCGGTTAGTGTTCTTCGGGCCGAGGAAAGAGAAGATCCTGTGAGTGGGCGTGCCTACGGGTGCGTGTTGCGTCACCCGACCTACCACAAATGGGCCAATATCAAAACCTGGGTCCCAATCANAAAGAAGAGATTCTTCTGCAAATATACGGTCATCAATATGGTGTTCCCCCTAAATCTACCCTAACCACCTCAGAAGTGACTCTAGCTACAGTCGGACAACCATTGATGATTCCACGCCCTAACACTGAACCAAACCCTCATATATCTCGTATGTTGTTACGATAGAATGTACATAACCCTCATGCTAGGGAAGCCCATAACTACAGTTTGGTCGATGACTTAGCATAGTCTCTTGCAACCATGTCTATATTGGAGGTCCTCCAAGCCTATCCATCTCAACGAAAATCCTTTCTTTCCACCATAGGGGCAGTCGACCCAGTTGATACTCAACTTATCACTTTTGATCTAGATAGCAGAGAACCATGCCTCCTCGCCCTGGTAGCTTTTCAGATACTAGTTAAGATCTGGAAGATCACAGTTCATCAACGAATCATTGATGAAGGTGAATCCACTTGAATCATGTCTAAAGTAGTATGGAAAAAACTTGGCTCACCTAATCTAGTACCATCTACCATCACTATGAGAGCTTACAACAGTCATCGATCATCCCCTGACGAGCTCTTCCAAAATGTCCATGTCGAACTTGGGGGAAAAACCATCCTCATTGAAATTGAATTTATCGATGCCCCACTTGATTACAATATATTGTTTATACATAGCTACATGTATGCTATGAAGGTAGTATCATCTTCTGTGTTTCGTGGAAAAATCGTCAACATCAACCAATTTACACATTACGAGCCTAATCATTCCGCCAACATTTATAACATCCTCCCTCTTGTATGCATTAGCTCAGATGCTTTTTTGGTCATCGACATGGGTCCTGGAATATTCAAGGACCCATCCTTGCTGGGGGAATATCATGGAGCACCACCTCTCCTACACCCTTCAGCACAAGTGTGTGTAGTGTCTTCTAATGGAACAAATATTGGAGACAATAATCCTCTCGCAGAGGCCCCTCCCCACATCGAAATTACACCAGTCAAAGCACTATTACCTAGGGACTTCCCTGAGAACCCCACTGCACCACTTATCCTAGATTCCCCCCCACCCCCCAAGGGAAAATCTTGGTTTGGGAGACAGTCCCCCAATCCATTACCCAAATTCCCTTTTTCTACACCCCACATGGAGTCCAAGCATTCCAGGTAGTTGCTACTCTCACCCTTCCAAACATGGTTCTTTCCATCCTTGTATGGTATCTCCATCGACCCATTATGGTTCCTACACCATCTCTCCCTCCTCAGACAGAGGGATTACCGATGCACATCCCAGTACAGGATCCTGTCACACCACCCCCACCCCCAACTAGAGGCAACACCACCACCACTAGGGGTAGATGAAGGAATAACGAGCCCATAGCTCCGCTCCCTCCCTAAGATCAACCTCCTTCCACACTATGTGAAAGAGAAGAACACCCCACTAACATATGTCCCACTCTTCCTGAGTCACACAATCTTATCTATCTCCCTAAAGAAACCCCATTGCTCACTACTCCACCAAGTACATCCACTGCTACTACGGAGTCCTCAACCACACACAAGAAAGGGATACAAACCAATATCGTGTGTGCCATATGTTCAAAATATGGCGACTACACTCATCATTTCCCAAATGTACCTCAATTTTCCCAAACATTAGCCACAATACGCCACAAGTCTTGGACAAATACCTCTGAGTCACCCTCCCAGAGAGGCTCACATTACTAACATTCATTATATTTCATCGTCAGTTCCTGAGCGAACAAGGTACCATCCATAGTATCGTGACATTTTCTTTATGTCCAGCGGGCCATCGCACCCTGTACCCGATATCATTTCTATGTCCTTACCCCCTGAGGACAATACCACTTACCCATTGACAGTTCCCCCTACCACCTCCTAGGATCCCCTATATTCTCACATTTTCCACTCCGACGAGGATATATTGGAGGAAATGACTACCCCTGATTTCCCATGGAATGTGCTCCATCATAGAGAATTTTTTCTTTCACAAGAGGCCTTTCACCCTCCTACCCAAGCCTCCCTGTGCGCAATCGAAACCAAGGATTTTATTATTTCGGGGCATATTGGTTGGTTCAAAAACCCTATCCCTTCCCTCGATGCTTTTAAAGAGTGCAACATGGCCAACATATCCCCCACCGTCAAAATTGGCATTTCCATTAAACCAGGAATCATCGAAGAGATCACCATAGGCGCTGCATGCTCCACTGACGAGATCATTGCTTATAAATCTCTCTTTCAGGAATACTGGGACATTTTTTCCTGGTCATATACCGATATTTATAGCCTCGATCCTTCTATAGTCGAACATCGAATCGACACCTGGCCGGATATCGCCCCCATTCGTCAAAAGAAATGCCCCCTCCACCCATCCTAAACGGTGGATATCAAAGCCAAAACTAAAAACTTACGCATTGTTGGTTTAATTTACCCCATTGCGTACACTTCATGGGTCTCCAACCCCATCCCTGTTAACAAAAAATAGGGAACTATTCGCGTCTACACCAATTTTCGCGATCTCAATCATGCTTGTCCCAAAGACAATTTCCCAACCCTATTCATCGAACAAATCATCGATGATTGTTTCAGCCATGAAGCACTGTCCTTTATGGATGGGTTCTCCAGCTATAATCAAATTCAAATCCACCCAACAGATCAGTACAAAACCGCTTTTACTACCCCTTAGGGTACCTTTTCTTATCAAGTCATGCCTTTTGGACTCAAAAACGTCGGTGCTACGTTTCAGCGGGCCATGACCTATGTTTTTCATGATATTTATTGCATCATCCTTTCTTATTTGGATGACCTCACTGCTCAATCCAAAAAGCGAACCCAACATTTAGACGACTTATGCATCGTTTTCCAATGATGTCACCAATGCAATATCCACTTCAACCCCCTCAAGTGTGTCTTTTGGGTCATTTCCAGATGCCTCCTTCGGTTCATCGTCTCCCAACACGACATCATTGTTGACTCCCTCAAAGTCCAAGCTATCACAGAAATTCCACCACCTAGGAATTTATGCTAACTATAGAGCTTGCAAGGAAAAACCAACTTTCTACGTTGCTTTGTCCCAGACTACGCCAATCGCGCACATGGTTTTCTATGCCTACTATGACATGATATCCCATTTCGATGGGACAAACATGCTCAATAAATTTTTGATGATTTGAAATCTTCCCTATCCAATGCCCCTTTAATTAGTCCCCCAGACTATGATTGTGATTACATCCTCTACTTATCAACCTCAGTTGTCTCAGTAGTAGGAGTCCTCATCCAATTAGGGGATGATGGGCATGGACATGTGATTTACTACATTAGTAAAAACCTTTCAGGGTCACCCTTGAAGTATAATCATGATGATAAACTTGCATTGTCATTTGTCCTCGCAGTCCAAAAACTATGACATTACATTTTACTTCAAACTACCAAGGTCGTAGCAGATTCCAACCCCATGCAGTACTTACTTAGTCAATGACAGATTAATGGAAAATATGCCCGATGGATGGTTATCCTCCATGAATACGATCTAGAGTTCTCTACTCCCAAAAGTAATAAAGACCTCATCCTAGCCAAACTCATTATGACTTTTCCATCAGATGCTAAAGCTTCCCCCATCAATGAGGATTTCCCTGATGAACACCTCTTCTTCATCCCCTCCAATGACCCATGGTACGACGAACTCCTCATCTACCTTCGTACATATAAGTTTGGGTCTCATCTCTCTCAATATGATCGTCGACACATTCTCCATCAAGTCCCCCGATACCTCCTCATCGGAGACACTCTCTATCGACGTGGGTTCAACACCATTCTTCGTCGATGTCTTACCATCGACGAAGCTGACAGATTCTTGAATGATTTCCACAACAACGCTTGCGGTGGTCACCTCTTGGGTATGTCCACTACCCAAAAAATAATTAGATCAGGGTACTTATGGTCCACTTTGTTTCATGACTGCATCCAAACTGTCAAGTGATGCAACAAATGGAAACTTTATGAAAACAAATCACGAGCTCCACCAGCTCTTCTACACGTAGTCATCACCGCCGACCCTTCTGTAATGGGGCATAGACTTCATGAATTTCCATCCTCCATCTAGTAATGGACACAAGTACATTTTTGTGGAAGTATATTACTTTACCAAATGGGTCTAAGCCATGCCAACATTTAACAACACCACTGACACAACAACGCATTTTTTCTTCAACCACGTCATTACCCGATTCGAAGTCCCACTACAATTAGTTTCTGATCATGGTAAGCACTTTGAGAACGATATCTTTATGGAACTCTCCTCAATGTTAGGTTTCACCCACGAGTTCTCCTCCCCATACTACTCTCAGTCCAATGGATAGGTCGAGGATGTCAACAAAGTCCTCAAAACCACATTGCTACAACGTACTGTCAACAAACATAAGACCAACTGGCATCATATGTTGTTTTCTGCTTTATGGGCTTATCGCACGATAGTCAAAATTTCCACCGATTTTACATCATTCCACCTCATCCATGGGATCGAAGCCACACTCCCTATCGAGTGAAAAATCCCCACATTATGTGCTTCCATAGAGCTCTTACCTAACACTTCTCTAATGGAACAACACCTGTTGACCTTAGAGTCACTTGATGAAGACCATCGATCTTCATTACAACACAATGAAGCAGCTAAAAAATGGTCCAAATCCACCTTCAAACGCCATGTCAACCTTCTCTCATTCAATGAAGGTGATCTCATGTTAGCCTATGATATCGCCCACGACACTTTGGTTCATGGGAAATTCGATTCATTATGACATGGACCCTTCATCGTCCAACATTGCCTCACTAAAGGCGCCTACATCTTGGCCTCTCCAAAAGGCTACCCTCTCAAAGAACCCGTCAATGGGTTGTACTTAAAGAAATTTTACGTCTAAGCATAGCCCCCCTACCTTAGGTTTCTCTTTGTACACATTTTTAGAGTTTTTAGTCTTCTTTACTGCCACCACTCCTCATGTATGATACATCATCAGTGTTATTGGCAGATGCATCATCCATCATCCTACCACATCGATTACATCGACAATGCCAACCTTTGGACTCAGAATCTCGCTTCGGCTGCTTGGGCCCTCTATAACCCCTCACATATCCTGCTCCACTCCAATGGAATATTGTTTGCACTCTTTTCGTCAATGTGTGAGCAAAAAGTGAGTGCTTACATGCCTAGTTGGGCTCTGCTAGTCATGACAGCTGTAATGTAAAAGGTTAGAAAGAAAACAACTAAGATATTAACAAGAATTAAACAAAAACT